>BGPR01043652.1:0-12874 GCA_013235015.1 Araneus ventricosus | reverse complement strand
ATATCGTCTATATACATAAAACATCTACACATAAAAAAATAAATGACATAAAATATTTGTTTTATGTATGTATTTGTCTAATATGATGTATTTTGAACTACAAATCAACTGAATTTTTATAATACATTTCGAATTTCTTAGGATCATAATGTTACATTTACAACATTTTTTGCTTAAAATTAATAATCATTTTGTTATTTAAAAGCAAAAACAGCGAATACTTTTAACGCCCCCATAACAGTAGCAACATTTTATTCTAAGTTCTTTTTCAGAAATTTCGCTTCTGATAGAGTTTAAAGCCATTTTTCAAAAAAATATTTATTTAATATTAAATTTATTAAATTTTCTGACATCTTATAATATTAAAAATGAATATAAGATTTAAATATAAAATATGATATATTATGAATCAGTTAAATATGTAAGTATAATATATTTTAATAAATTAATTTTACAATAACTTGTTAATAATATTTTACGATTTCCGTAATGCTTTTAAAGAAGTTAAATTTAATTTAATTAATGATTAAGATAAAAGCTTATCATAAAATTCATAATTAACTAATCTCAAAAAATCATTTCCAAAGAATACAATAACATATGTACTTAAAAATTCACTCACAGTTTATCAAATGTTTTCTTAAATTAAAGCCTAGAATGGTGTTAATTATATTATGACTGTATAGAGATTAATCAAAAGAAAGGATTCTTTCATATTTTTCTATGAAACAAAATCACTATGAAATTCGTTTATGGAGGTGTAATTTAATCAATACAATAAATTATGCATTCAAATGTTTGAGATCTCATTTCCATTCTTGTACCTTGCTTCTTCTGTTATCTTGCTCATAATCCTATTCGTTACAATGTTTTCGCAGTAAGGTGTAAGAGAGAATATAGTGCTTCACGGAAATTATGCTTCATTCTTTGGAATGAAACTTTTCCATACACAAACCTGCAAAAACTTTTGGATCGCACATAAAATTTCTGATTTTATTTTTGTAAATCTCTGGAAGTATCTCGTTCATCATGGTTTTTGCTTTTTTAATGAATAATATTAATATCAGTAAAGTATATCTACGTAATTAGAATATAGTTGAAAACCCTCCTTATAATAGAGTTATCTAAAATACAAAACTCTATGTCAATGTTCTTCATTGAGGTTTCAATGAAACAGAAAGCCACGAATAAAATTTCCGTGCCCATTAAAACGGTTGTTGCTAATTTTAAAACTGGAAATCATTCTAACCCTCGAAAGTGTTACAAAAACTAGATGTTCTATGGGATTGCACTTGACAAAATTACGAAATCCTTAAACTGGTAAAATATTGCATAACGTCTCTGAATATTTTTTGGATTTTTTCTGCTGCAAATTTGAATTTTGAGAAGTAAACCTCTGCAGTATATTTAACTGACAAATGCATTCATTTCATACAGTTGTGTAAAAAATATTTAGATAAATTACTTTTTAATGTTCAATTTGTGGAAGAATCTTAACTCACTATTGTAGTTAAAATGTTATAATAAAAAAATCGAAATTCCATTCTTTAAAAATTTCATAATATCAAGACGAAAACAGAAGCCCCGCGACAACGCACCAGAAATTTCGTAAACTCCATTGTGCATTTTTCTTAGAAGGTCTGTAAAAAAATAGAGATTTCTTAAGTCGAATAATTTTATACTTGTTGAATTATTTCCTTTAATTTGTGTTAGTGTCGAAAAATTAAAACTTCAGTATTCAATTATTTTTCAAATTTATGCAAATTGGTACAAAATGCTTTTAAAATATTTAAGTAATTATTTTACTTAAAAGCGAAAAAGTATAGGTTTTACAAATATGTATAGTTATGCAGCGTCTTGTTAAATATTTAGATAACGATTTCAAACAGATCGAACTCTTTTAGTCGCAGATATATAAGCTTCTCCATTTAATTGCGAAATATGCTTTTATTATTTATTCTTTGTAACTGACGAAAAATGCTGTTCCAATTAGCTTTTATCTCCTTCAAAATAACCGCAGGTAATTGCATTTACTTATTGAAAATAATCACTTTAATTACCACTCCAGTTCTGATAGCACAGTTAATGAGAATATTTGGTCTTATTCCAACTACTTCTAAAGAAGCAGAATCATATTAACAAGCTTTAAGACGAATTTAATAGAGAATCCTAATTCTGAATAGTAATATAGGAATTCTAACCGTCCATAGTTTAATAAAGAGGCACTCCAGTGACAAACTATTCTCTTCCTCCATTTAATAACGTCGTCATTTAACAATTCTTCCAGCTGATAAATTCTCCGAAACAGGAGCCGTACAAGCTCTTCTCAAAATGTGCTGAATCACCAAGGCTTCAATCACAGAATCTCATCATTTCTACAGCGAGTACTAGATGTCCATGCACTATCTAGAATCCAGTTGAAGCATTCATCACTGGATAGATTTTAATGTAATTTACAGATAAAAGCGCCCTAGTAAACGAACACATGATTGTGAAATGGTCTATTCATGGAAAGCGGGCACACTTGTTGCAGTGCTTTGCTTAACTAGGAGATTTAATGTGTCGTGGGTTTAGTGGGTCGCAGAATGCAGAGCTTTGGTAACAATCGAATTAAACTTGCTGGGATGGAAACGGCTCATTTTAATTAGGGGATGTGTTAATTTGCTCGGATTATTTCCTTAATGTGCATTTCCAAATTTCAATTGTGGTAAACTAAAATGATCAAAGAGGGGACAGAAAAACAACATACGTGAAAAGATGCTAAAATTATAAGTACTATTTCTATCCTTAAGAAGCGGCCTTTCTCAAAAATAAAGAAATAGAAATTTGAATTTCTGAGCTTTCGATCATCATCGTAAAATATATTTATTGGTAATGGTTTATTTTTCTATAAATGAAAAGTTAATATGAACAAGTTTTTCATCAATCAAAATTCAGCAAAATAATTGCTGTTAAGTGAAAAGTATTTTAATGCAAAACAGTTGTTTTCATTCAAATTCAGTCACAGTACTACGAATACAAAACGATTAATTGTGGATGTTTAGATCATTAAATACAAAAAATAATTCGATAAGAATAACGGAATATTCTTACTTTTTCTATTATCTATCCATTACTCTAGATATTTATTTCAAATGAAATACGAAGACAGCAACATAAAATAATTTTTTTACTAAGTTATTCGTTTCGATTTTTTCGAGAGATTAGCAATAACAGTATTTTATTCAATTTTAACATTTTATTTGTCAATATTCTAATTCTTCTATATATACCCATATACTAAATGAAATAATATTTATTCTATAACATTAGATATCTGTCTATATGTGAAAAGTCTGAGTTTATTGGAGATAACTCATAACAAAGGTAATTATAATAAATATAAGATAAATTAAAACTAAAAAAGTTAATTATCTTTTTTCAGTGAAAATATATTTCAAGAATATCAATTTTATTTACGGTTCATGAGAATAACTTTAGAAAGTAATTTTAGACCATAATTTCAATGATCGATTGAAGCAAAATTTTAAATTAAAATGTATAATCTATTGAAATTTTACAAAATGCCCTGAAATGGATATTGAAGGTAAATATCAATTACTCAGACAAATAGAATTCGAAGAAGCTTTATATTATTATATGCCACCAGAAATTTGTTAATTAATTTAGAAATGCACAAATATCTTCCACTTTACCGCATTTTATAAGAACATAGAAAATTCCCGAATTCTTTATTTGAATAAAAGAACCCTAAATCAATAAGCTAATAGGAAAACGAAAATAATTCAGCAAATTAGTAAATTATAAAATCAGTTTTAGGTAAATTAAAAATCTGAAATCGATAATATGCTATATCAAGTAATACTTAGCTAATGCGAAATGCTTTATCCTTCAGATACATGATCATATCACATTACTACCGAAGTTAATTTAGAATCCAAATCACACGGTTTTCATTTTCAAAGTGAAAGAATGGCATTCTAAATAGATATATGTGGGAGGAAAGGTTATTTTTTGTTAAGGAATAAACACAAGAAAAAGTATCGTAAACCTATTGATTCATCTTGGAAAAAACCACATGAAACAGAAATTATAAGGAAGCCTGCTCAGATTAAATAAGCATGCTTCCTTATATTTTCTTTTGAGGATATAGATTGTATAAAAATAATTGGAAGATTTTCAGAATCTTTTTCCCTGTAGTTATGAAGAGAATTTAGACAATTAAGAATTTAGAGAATAAACACACGGATACATTTCAAAGGCTTTTATTTAATGTGTAAAATAATCTTTTATCTTAACGATTGGATTTCATCTGGTACTCCCTAGCAGTTTTACAAAACGTTCAATTTACCTTGCTTGAAGTATTTGTTTAATTAAATGCTACAAAATAATGTAAGAGAAGTATTGTACACGGAGAAAAAATAAATTTCAGACATATTACTCTTTTTTCTTTTCCACTTAATCTTCCATCCAGTATTTTAGGTAATTTTTTTCTTATTTTCAATGGAATTGAACTTCTTGAAAGTAATTTTCAAACTTACAAATGACGCGAGTGTTTATTTGTTAAAGCATCAAATTTACTTATACAGGATGTCCCGAAAGATCATTTGCATACTTTTAGGGTAGGTCAGGCATACTCAATCAAGTAATTTTTTGCCATAGAATATGAAGTAGCACAAGCAAAGGACGACCGCTGTAAGGGGTTCTTTGCCAATGAACTGTTATAAAAAATTGTATACCAGATAAAGTGTAACAAAGAAGTTCAATGAAATACAAATTCGAATTAGCAGAATTAAATGGGTATTGGCATAACAAATCGTCGGCACAAAGACCGATACAACGGCGAACAAGATACAATAACTGAAATAGATGTTTTGAGTACTAAAAGTAAGTGTTCAAAGGACTTGTTGTCAGAATCTATACCAGCTTGCATGCTTTTATTCATGAAACTGTGTTATTGTGTTATTGCAAATTTGTATTCCATCACTACTGTGTTGCATAATTTATCTGATGTATCCGTTACCGTTAAAGCGTACAATTCTGTTATTTCATAGAATAACTAGGTATTCAGCTAGGTAATTCATGAAATACCTGGTTATTCTATGAAACAACGGATTCCACGCTTTAATTGTAACATATACAATTATTTTATTGAATCCTCTGTATAACGGTCGCCCTTCGCGTTCACGAACCCATATTCTATTGCAAAAAATGGTAATGGTATCTACAAACTCTGCACGATTCTAAACATCCGTTTCCTGTATAAGTTATTGCTTCTTTTGCGTTTGTTATTCGCTTCTAAGTATAAGATACAATTCGCATGAAATCTAACAAGAATTTAATTAATCATCTTGAAAATTCAATCTTTATTTGATTTGATGGACTTTTCTACAGAAAATATCACGTTTGCTGATGAAAAAGAAGTTGATTTGCCTTATCATTCAATAAAAACTAATATTTTGTTTTAGTTTCATTTTTGATGGTTTCTTAAAAATAGTAATTACATAATACGATAAATTAAAATAATTTACGTAATAGAAATAACTTACGTAAAAATAATAAATCCTTATAACGATTATTCATCAGTTAATGCATAAAAAGTTCTTAACACAGAAACATTTGTTTTTATTGAATGTTAACCATTGTTTGATAAAAATAGTAGCTGTTTTATACTTAATTAAATTAAATTCGTCTGATTCAATATTTGAAAAAATTTCGTTTCACTTTATCTTAGATATTAAATTTAAAGAAAGTGCAAAACATGCATGCACTATTTCAAAAAAGTATCATCAGCTTAAAATTTTAAAAGAATCCTTCAATGTAAAGAATTTAATTAAGTAGAAATGTTTTCCGAAAAAAAATTTCGTTTCACAAACGTGAACATTAGGGTGGATCGAAAAGTATAGGAAAAAAATTTTTTTTTGAAATTCTTTTTGGCATGGGGTGGGAAAGTTGTGTCTTAAGTATATTAGTTTATATAATTTTTTTTATTGAAATTCATTTATATCTTCCGGTGCCCCAAGCGCCTCAAAAATAGTTAAAAATTGAATTTTTTTTATGAAAATTTACAATTTTTTTTGTTTTGTTTTGAAATTATTTTTGGCATGGGGTGGAAAAGTTGTGTCTTAGGTATATTAGTTTACATATATTTTCTTATTGAAATCCATTCATATCTTCCAGTGCCCCAAAAATAGTTAAAAATGACATTTTTTTGGAGAAATTTATAAAAAAATATTTCCAAAATTTCCTTTAGCGCCGGGTAAGAAAGTTTTGTTTTGGGTATATTAGTTTGCGTTTTTTTATTATTATTAAAGTTCATTCATATCTTCTGGTGGACCGAAAGCCCCCCAAAAAGTTAAAAATTGACATTTTTACAAATATCTATTAAAAATTGTGAATTAATGAAAAATATTTGAAAAATTCGCAGTTTATTCAAGTATTAAAGTGTAAACTTATAAATAATTATAATTTTATAGTAATACATGAAGTATAAATTTAATAGTCAAAGCAATAAATCACAAAACTTATAAAAAGTGAACTTAATCATAGATTAATTAATTCTATTAATTTGAAGATTTACATATTTCTAAAGGATGTAATCCTTTTTGGTATTATAATGCTTGATAAGACTTCTTGATTGTATCCTATTCAATATGAAGCCGTGTTTCTTCTCTTCTCCATATACACTTTCCGACGCTTCAAACACTATGAGAAAACACCTTTCTACAGCTTGGGTATGGCATGGATATTTTGACCATTCCTCCGTCTAACTTTTACCACGTCCTCTATTTATTTAAATGACACATTCATCAAAATAATTGGTTCAAATGTCCAACTCGTTGCCAGTTAATAAGTGCAAAAAAATCCTTTGCTTTAAAGTCTATTTTTGGTACTTGAAAAGTTCTTATTCTGATGATCCTCTGTTTTCATTTCTAGCAGAAATTAGTTTTCGTGGTGCTAAAAACCTTATATTCTCTCTGTTATCTGTGAGAATTGACAATAGCAAATTTTCTGGATGACAAAAGAAGCTATTTCGTTGAATAAAAGTGTGTACTATATTTCTTAAATTGGGTTCCAAATATCTAAAAAATGAAATATGTCTCCAAATATGCAGCGCTCCTTTTGTTATGGAGGGCTTTGTCTTGACATGGAACTATACAGGTTGCATATAACTTCATAATATATATTGCAAGAATAATAAGATTGTCAGATGGTTTTTCTGTGACCAAATACAACCCTAAAATTCTACCTGCAATTGTTAGCCACCTTGAGTGAACAACTGGACCAGGTTTCTTAATGCCAGGTCAGAATAACATTCACCGCGTGATATCGCTAGGAAAATATCATTTAGATATTGATGATCATTGCTGAGAACCATTCTATCTATATTATGTGGCATATTCTCCACATTTATTGAAGAAAAAGGAGCTACAGGTAGGTTTTGATTGCTTTACCAAGTGGTCGACAAAATTCTTTAGGACCAGCTGTTGCCCATCCAAAGAATTTAGTAGATGACGGAGGGGTAACTCATTTGTTTGAAGCAAACAAATTCACCATTGTAATGGTCTATTGAGGCCAGTTCCATCAAGAGAATAATACTTCCCTTGTGCCCAGTATTAACATTTGTTCCATCGCATCCAATTACTTGTTATCCCATTTAATCGCATATTATGTGTTCCAAAAAATTGAGTACTGCTTCTTTTATGGCTTTAGCTCCTCCTGTTGCAGCAGTAACATTTCCGATATACACAGGTCGGTTGTTTACAAGAGTGTAATTCTCCTCTTTCGTGGTCTTTGGGTAGTACCTTGTGTCCTTCTTAATTAGCACTTTTGTGTTGCCTTTCCTCCAATCGAAATATAATCCGGTTAAAAGAGACCAAGACACTGTTAACTTAGTAGACTTTGCAACTGCATTTTAAAGCTTTTTACGCTGTCTACGAATTTTATTGCGATCTACCACATGCGAAGCCTCGCCTTCGTGTGAAATTCCAATATCTTGTAGAACAGCACTGGCAAATGAAGTAGCTGTTCTATCTGAAACTCCGTATCGATCACATTCCATTGTTAAGGTAAGGAAATCTAAACGATTTTATGATTGATATTCCAAGGTAATTACATCCGTATCTGTATACAAGGACGAATACATAGTGTTGAGCTCAAGTAGCTCCATTGATTGAGCATGAGCAGCATCAATTTAAACCATTTTACGTTTTATTCTTTTGTCTTCCATCTGTTTTCTTTTTTCCTTTTCTCTTTTTTTCAGTAGCAATTACTTCCACTTCTCCAATAACCATTTTCCTTTCTAATATTCGATCTTTTATAAACAATCGCTCAGCAATTGGAATGTTCATGTCTTTTTGAAATTTACATGTATCGAAATTTGTACACTTACAAAATGTGATATCGAACAAACCCGATATTTTTTCAGTACGATAATTTTCCAACTTTTGTTGGTATTTTTTTATCATTCCTTCGCCCTCTCCTCTACGTTTCTCCTTGTAGAATCGTTTCTTTAACACATTTTTAATTTTTGATTTTTAATTCGAAATTTGCATAAAAAAACGTTTTTTGCAAATATTTAGGCGTTTTGGGGCACCGGAAGATATTAAACAAAGTTGAAAAAATTTTGCATATATGCTAATACACTTAAAAGACAACTTTTGCACCCTATGCCGATTATTTTATCCACACTTTGAATTTTCGATCCACCCTAGTGAACATGGACCATATCAAATATCCTGACGAAAGAACAAAAGAAATTGAAATTTACTCTGATTTATCTGAAAAACCAATTTAGAGTATATTAATCAAGAAGATGCATTCTATTGAAGAAAGAGCATTTCTGAAGCAAGTAAATGTGTATAAAGATTATATATAACTTATTCGTGAAACTGATGCTTTTATTTTAAATGAGTTTACATCAAAGTTTTATTCATTTAAAAAAACTAACTTTCAGATAATACATAAATGGGAATTAAATTAATTAAAAAATCTGATTCATAACTACTACCGAAGTCTGTTCACGATTATTTCTCACATAAATTCTAGCTCGAACAATGTATTAGATTTCGAAAAAAAATCATCTGAAGAATATTTATCTCTTGAAACGGAAGTGAAGTAGCATTGTCCTAAATATATGAAGGATTTTATCGAAGGATAAATCTCATTTTCATAAGCACCTAAAATGTCAACGAATAATAAATAATGCGAAAATGCAGAAAAATTCCTCGAACGAATGTTTATGAACGGGATCGAATGCTTAAAATTCCATTCACAGTTTTAAACGATCATTTTTTTAAACGAAATAACTTTATGAATTGCAAAAGATTTTAGGTGGACAATAAAAGTTCATATATTTTCGCTTTCATACAGCGTGAAATTTATTTTACATAACAAACACGATTTTCGAATATACATCTTGCTGCATCCGTTGTTTCATCTAATAGTTTTGCTTAATCTATGCTTTGGAAGTCCTCAGCTGCCCACCGAACCGAGTATTATATGACAAGGGAGACGCAGAAGGAAAAATTATTATAAGGTTTGTAAATGAGAATTTGTAAATGAAAATCTAAAACAAATTGAGATTAGAGGAGGGTGTTGAACTTCTGACCGATTTTGAGTAAATTTTTTGTTGGCTTCATTTGTAAGCTCACTTTTATATTGTTGGCCTTTAGTGTTCTTAGTTTTGCATTTGTTTCATATTTTTAAAAACTCTCTTTTCAATTTTAACAATTTTAATTATTTTTTAAAAACCTTACGCAGTGGTAAAATGTACAACATAGTGTTGTACCACTGATCAGGGGATGTTGAACCTTTGACCTGTACTTATTATGAAACAAATATAAAGGAGAAAATGGCTTTTAATCACATAAAACAATAAGAAGTATTAAATAGTCTTATGCATAATAATAGATAATATAGTTTGCATATAATGTTATATAGTTAGATAATATTAGAAAGTTTTTTATATAATAATTTATAGCTATATAACATTAGGTATTTTTTTACATATTTTTAAACACAATATTAGACTAGCCGCCCTCCGAGCGGGTTCACGGCCAGCACACACTTTGCTCAGCACTGCCCCTGCCACGTAGTTGCTTCGAGGCTCTCAGCCACTATTTTTTTCAGTTTTAAATACTGCATGAAGATCAGTGGAACAGATAACAAAACCATAGCATATTTCGCATTCTTTGTAGACAACAGTTTCCTTTAAAATTGTAATGTTTTGTATGACTTTCTCGCGAATTTCGGCATGAAAGTCTTCAGATCCTTAATTTCAGAATGATATCGCAATAAATAAACAGTTTCCAGCACCTACAATATATATTATACAATATTTTTGACACGCCATTTTGATGAAACCGTTGGGATTACTGATGAGAACAAAAAGTCATCGCAAAAGTAAAATATTTATTCCAGAAACAACTTCATTCTCTCATTTAACAACGCTGCATTCCGTAAAAGTTTCTTAACAACTAATTTTCTTACTGCAAATCTAATAAAAATAAATTTAGAAAGGAAGCAAAATCTTTTGCTATTGATTTTAAATTCAATACTAACTAAAACAAAGATAATAATATTTATAGATATGTCTTAACAAAATCGTCTTCTATTAAAGTTAAATTAAACTGGAATGAAATGCAACAGAACTGCGTATAAATGTAAAATTCTATTTTAAACTTACGAAAATAAAGCAAAACTTTCTAATTCCTTAATTATTTTAAAGAAGTGACGAAATAAATTTACGAAATCAATCCAGTTTTTGAGTCTCAGGAACACGGTACTATTTTGCAATTAAATCTCCGTTATTTCCTTTAATATATTCAGTTTATTTTGCAATATTTCTCGAAAATTAAAGGTTCTGGGAGGAAGAAGACCCTTGGTGACATATTTTTATGTCATACGCTTTTATATGAAATAAAAATTGTCGAAAACCCTCAGGTAGTTGTGTTTGGCGAACTGTCTGAAGGTTTTTCCATTTAGAGAATGTATGGTGGAGAAATGTTTCTTCTTTATTTCGTTCGAGAATTTGGGGTGGGGTCCAGGTGACACTTGATGACATATCTAGATGCGTAAGCTTTCATAGGAAATAAAAATTGTCGAAATCCGTCGGGTGGTTGAGGATGGCGAAATGAATAAATGTTTATTCCCATATAGAATGTATGGTTGAGAAACATTTCTTTTATTTTTGTTCGAAAATAGTGGGGTGGTGGAGGCAGGCGACCCTTGATGACATATCTAGTCGTCATAAGCTTTCATACGGAATAAAAATTGTCGAAATCCGTCGAGCGGCTTAGGCTGGCGCATTTTCTGAATGTTTTTCCAAATTATTTTAAATATATATATAGTCTTTATATCTAAAAGCAAGTTATTTACAAGATTTCATTGTTTTTAAAAGGTTGGTTCCTTATAAAATATTTTCATTACGCTACTATTAACATCTTTGATGTACTGTATTATTTGAAAAGTCTTTCATCATTTTCATAATGCTTTCTCTTAGCGTTTTTTGCTAAAGCAGCAAAATTTCCTTTGAATACTATTCCATGTTTTTCAGTTTTTGTGCTATCGTTTGGTTTTAAAGCATGCAAGCATAAAGCATGCTATTTTTTCAGGGCTGTTTGTTATAATCTTTGCTTTACATTTTGGCCTTCCTTTACTTGTTCTTTTTTACTCACCCTTAGTAAAGAGCCGCACATTTCCAGGTGATAATCTGAGAAATCATCTTGGATCAAGTTATCCCTAGTTTCCATGGTATAAGAAGCATTGTATCTCTAACCTAGTCAAAGGAACAAAACACCAGGGTAGTCAAAGGTACAACATGGTACAGTTTCGCATTCAAACCTCTATAACTCACTTTTGGTTAGGAATAAAGAAACCAGAGTTCGCACAAATAAAGATTAAATGTCTGTCTATAGTATGCACATACTAACATCATTTAGTATTAGTATGAAAACGTTATGAGGCAAAAAGTAAAGTTTGTAATGCTTACTTTTTAGCAATGAAATCAGATAAATATTTTTATTCAACACAGAAAGTATTTCTTTCAAACAGCAACAAAGTAGATTAAGCACTTGGTAGATGAAATTTGTACTAAATACACAAAAATTCAAAATTTTAAGTTGCCCGCGTAGACTGAGGTAGTCAGAGGTACAATCGGTCGAAGGAACAACGTTCTCTCCTACAAAAATAATTATGAGTTTTAAAAATAAGTTTATTGCTTAGTTTTGTCTTTGCGTGTAGTAACATGTTAAGAAACAGATTTATCGTCAACTTCTAGTTTTATGTCTGGAAATTTTTTCAAATAATTATAATATTAATTTCTCATACTTAATTTGTGTAGTTTGTTGGAATGGAAGCGAATGGAAGCTAAAAGCAATTACTTTTAGTTATTTTGTAAAGGTAAAATATTTCGAAGGCTTAAAATGTATTTTTAGCAACAATGTAAAGAGAGTTTTCAGAAATAAATGATAAAGCAGCATAACTTAAGAAATGATTTTAATATTGAAACATGAAATATGGTGTTTACAGGTGAATTTTCAAATAATTATAAGAGCCTGCAATGAAAAAATGTCTTAAAAATAATTAGTGTTTTTTTATAATTTTTTGGGTACTGATCACTGGAAAAATAATTAAAAAATTTCAACACGTGCAGTTTTGTCCCAAATCACAGGTCTACTATGTACGTATTTAGTGCATTTAAGAGAAATATGATATTATTTGCATGAACTTATTAAATATATTTATAGATTTTTAATAATAATTTGCACTATATAAATTCTGTCCAAAAAAGAATAAATTATTATTTAGTCAAGATTTCCTTCCAAACTGGTAAACTGTATGTTAAACAATACAGTAAAGCCAGAGAAAATAA
>BGPR01043651.1:0-12874 GCA_013235015.1 Araneus ventricosus | reverse complement strand
CTTAGTTCATAAAGAATTCATTGTATCTTCGCAATGAAATATTCAATTGTGTCCTAAGAAAATAATAGATTTTAGAAAATAACTTTCTTCTCAATGTAATTTATTTCCAGAATAAAGAAACTTGTCTACAGGAAAACATTAATTGCTTCTTGCTTACAAGTCGTATCGCGTGTTTTATTCATTGTAAGTTCGAATAAGAACTGTGGAAAAATTCAAAATAGATTTACCCAAATAAAAACAATAGAAAAAGTGAAATTAGGATGGGAAATATATATAATCTTGGAAATATTTTTGCGGTGTTCTGAAGTCAAAATTTTATTAAATCTCCTATTATTCTTGGTAAAGTATTCGGTTTTCAAGAAAAAGCAATTTAGTCCTCAAAAATTACTTTAATAAGGAAACAGTGGAACTGTCACAATGAATTGAAAAGAAAAAAATTCATATTTTTCATTTATGGCACTTGAACGACGAGAAAGAAAATTTTACTTGATGGAGATTTTATTTCTGACTGTATAAGTCTCAATCCCAAGGAATTTTAATGCATATTTTCAGTTAATATGTCTCAAAATATTCGATATATTTTGAGAAATTTATCTTTTTCATGTTGGTTTTTCTTTCTAAATACAATATGTTTTTATTTTAATTACAAAATGCAAGCACAAAGAAAACTTGCATATTTCAAATCTTTATTATTTCATCTTACCTTTCATTTTAAAGCAAGCAGATTTTTACTATGTCTGCTTAAATTTCTAATCCTACAAGCGGTTAATAATTACTTTCATAGATATGTCGCTAAATATTCTACGTTTTCATAAACACCTAATTCTAACGCTAAATTTCCATTTTCAATTTAACATGTTGCTGTTTTAATTTCGAATTCCCCTTCCATTCTATGCATAATTTATATTTTATATATTGCAAGATAACATTCGAAATTCTTGGAGTTTCATTTGTTAGAGTATTTCGACGGGAATGGGATTCTAATTCCAATTTTCATCTGTTAGCTAAAACAGCCATTCCACTGTAACGAAGCATTTGATATGAGCAGCATGTGCTTCGAATTCTAACTGCCTTAACATGAAAATGAAACATACAGAACAATTTAAAGGTGACAATGTAGAAAACGCAATTATCTTTTCCGTACAGGTGTAAAGATTATGACATGTAATTTAACTTCAGAGGAAACACAGATTTGAAATCAATCAAACGATATCTAGAATAGAAAATTAGATGTATAGATACCATTAAAACTTATTTTCTTTCATTCCCAGAAATCGTTTGCAATTTTAATTTTTAAAGCATCAGAATAAACTTTTACACTAATGGCCAAAAAGTATTGCAAGGTTTGTAAAATGCGAAAGTTTAGAGTTAATTTGAATACAGTGGTTCACAATCAGTTGTGGAGAATCGTGAGACGTACAATCGTAGGAATTCACATTTTGCAGTGAAGATTTTCGGACAGGAGTCTTAAGTAAATGCAGGCATTAGGGGCAGTAGTAAACAGTCCAGAAGTTGATGAAGAAGAAGAGATATTTTGTCCTATCCTGATTTATAGGAAGCTGGTAACGATTTGAAACTTTCATCAATGGTGTAATTACCTACACACATTTCTTACATGCATTTTTGTAAAAATAGCATGTACATTCGGGAAGATACAGGTTGCCCACTTAAATAAGTGCCATCCCTCCGTAACTTCAGAATGACTGGAGCTTTAGTCATGAATGTAGTGTCTAGGTAAGTAAAACGTTTGGTGAGTGACGAGATAACTTTAAACGTCACCTGGTGGAAACTTCTGGAGTTAGTTCTATCCGAAAACGAGGTAAGAGAGTGTCAATTACAAAGTTGTAGGCGTTATCGATTTAGTGGGAAAAGACACCTTGCATTAATACGAAGTAACAGAACGCTTAAAATTCACATTTGTTTGTTTGGATTTTCCAAAATTGCGACATCACAAGACACGGACAAAAGAAGAAAATGTCATTTTTCGGACAAAAAATGACAACATTAAACTTACCTGTGGGAAAAACTCAAATAACAGATGTACGCGACCTTTCCGCCAACATTGTATGACTTTCAATGACGTATTACTGTTGCTTGTGCTAGCTCACCAACTGTGTGCTAAAACGTGTGCAAAGTGAAATTCAAGCAAGCGCTTAAGGGGTCTATTTTGGTACCCCCGGTTGGGTTGGGAGACGTCACTTTTCCCCTTGTTAACGTGCGGAAAAAGTGACGTCTTCCAACCCAACCGGGGATACCAGAATACACCCGCAAATCTGTATTGTAGATGATGGAGAGCACTTTGAACACCAAAAATATAGGTATCTTGTGATAACTAATTATTTTTTTCTCTTTTTAACCCGTTTTGTGACGTCACAGTTTCGGAAATCGCGAACCAGCAAATACGTATTTTAAGCGTTTTGTTCTTCGTATTAATGTGCACATGGTGTCTTTTTGTACTAAATTGATACCGCTCTACAACTTTGTAATTGACATTTTTGTTCTGCACCGTTTTCGAGACAGGAACGCTAACTCCGAAGCTTGCCACCAGGTGGCGTTGCAAATTGTCTCATCGCATAGCGCATAGACGTTTTACTATGCCTAGAGACTATTTCATGACTAAAGCTGCCGTCGTTCTGAAGTTAGGGGGGGTTGGCCATTATTTAAGTGGGCACCCTGTTTAAAGGTTTCTGTAAAAAAACCCTAATTTTTCCGAGAGTTCTTTTGCTTGTAACATGCAGAGTTTTCAATCAAATTATACCAAACTTATAGAATACATGGCAATATTATAAAAAAGTATTTTATTAAAATTTGAAGTAAAAGTTAGGAAACTTTATTTTAAAATATCCGTGCCCGGAGTTTTGGAACTCCGATAAGATCTGATGGTTCTCACTACTTCAAATCACTAAGCCTTTGCAGCAGCATCGAATCACATTCAGGTTTATGCAAATTACATATCGCTATAAATACCAGCGATAAAGTTAAGCAAATTATGGCTGATTTTCTTAAACTCCCCTATCTTTTTCTACACACTAGGCGTGCATTATTAAGTATTACTTTTAGGCAAAAGTCTAAATTTATTAGGAGTAATTTAAATGCTGAAAATACTTAAAAATTATTATTAAATTGTTAAATTATTCTTAATTTTACTTTAGTCGAGTTGACAATGTTTTTAATAAAGTATTTGTTTTTGTATATCAGCCTATTCATTGAATTGAATACGAATCGGAATTTTAAGACTAAACACACGAATAAGATTTTAATTCCCGCGCAAAAATCATGAAAATACAATAATTTTCTTTGTGAGTCTCTTTGAAGCTCCTTACTATAAAGAAAACATTTCTAAAGGAATTCTTGAAGATTCATAGTTCATGACGATGAAACACAACAATGATGTTTGCATAAGCCTCCTTTTAATGAATTTTATTTCGGGTATTTTAGAGCTATCTTCATTAACTAACACGATCTAATAAAATGTAATTTCGTTCTGTGCAAGTATAACAAATAGTTCAATCTATTAAATTTATTTAATGCTTATAATTAAAAATACCCACACAACCGACGGCTTTTGTCGACAAATGAAAAAAAAAACACATTTATATGGCATGGTAGAATAAGATTTTAATTCACGCGCAAAAATCATGAAAATGCGATAATTTTCTTTGTGAGTCTCTTTGAAACTCCTTACTATAAAGAAAACATTTCTAAAGGAATTCCCGAATATTCACAGTATATGAAGATAAAACAAAACAATAATGTTTGCATAAGCCTCTTTTTAATGAATTTTATTTCAAATTTAAAGCTAAGCGTATTTTCAAAGGAAAAAATTCTTTATATTTCTAAGTCACTAAATATATCTTATTCAATAACAAATGTACTGAGAACTGTTAAATGAAGTTTAAAACGTTCTTATTCAAAATAACGGAAGGGATCGAAATTGAACAGAATGCAGATTAAAGATTTAGATGAATTTTTACGATTTTCTTATGTCGATATTTTATTAAAATATCCTATTATATTGTGACGTATTGAGAACTGTATCATGTTAGAGCCCCATATACTACTTCGAACCCGATTAAGATCTTCGAACTTCTATTGGAATTTTGTGCTGGAGCCTTTTGTAATTTGAATTTATAGTTGTTCAGTTTTGTTTTAGTTCTGTTCTATGATATGGAAACAGTCTTTTGCCATTGATAATATATTGTGTTTTGTGAAATAAATTACTTTAAAACCTTTCTTATAGTTTCCTTCATTGCGTTATCTTTTATTTAGAAAGCGTTAGAGTTTAACGTTTTTGTAATATGTTTATGGTCGGAGGATATAATACTAATTGAAGTCAGGAAACTTCATTCATCAACGGCCATAATATTAAAGAAAACATTTTTCCAATTGAGGTTTTATTTTAATAGTGAAATATAAGAACTGCCGTCTTGAATTCGAAAAAAAGCATATTTTTCATTTATGGTATTTGACATACAAACGAAAATTTTGCATGAAGGAAACCATATTAGCATCAAGATTTTAATCCTTTAGGCTTTTAAAATTCTCATTACATATATCCCAAAATATTCGACACATTTTCATATGCAACTCCTTTACATGCTAAGTTTTCTATTCTAAATGTCACACTTCAGTAATTTCATTGGGAAATGCAAATTCTAAAGAAAATAAATTTCATATTTGATATCTTAGACTATTTAGTATGAAAGCAAACTCTGAGACAAGCAAATTTTAACTATGTATATTCAAATTACTATTCCTGTGTGTTTTTAATACGAAGATGGATTCAAAAAAAGTTTATAAAGACAATAAAAATTATTTATTAACAATAAACAGAAAATACAAAATGGAATCAAAAGGCATACTTGCCGACAACTTTTCACACAATCTTTAAATCTATTTAGGCATTTATCTGAACGTAGGACCAACTTGCTTAACCCGGCTTGGCAGAAATCACGTCCTGTCCACTGAACCAATTCTCGGCAACTGTTTTCACGTCACTCTCTAAAGAGAATTTTGGTTCCATATAAGTGTTCCTTCAATTTCGGAAGAAGGAAATAATCATTGGGCCATCGTGAAGTTATCCGACATAAATGCCCTGGCATGTTGAGTGATGATGCCATCCTCCTGCATGACAATACCCATACTGCTCGCAAAACTCAAGAATTGCTGTAAAAGTTCAAGTGGGAAATCTGGAGCCTCCCCAATACAGCCCAGATTTGTCACCCAATCTTGGTTCTCTTCAAACCATGATGTGAAAACAGCTGCCGAGAATTGGCTCAATAGGCAGAGACGTGATTTCTACCAAGCAAGGTAAAACAAGTTGGTACTACTTTCAGATAAATGCCTAAATAGATTTGGTGATTGTGTGGAAAACTGATCGGCAAGTATGCCTCTTAACTTAACAGCCCGAGAATACTTGTGCATCGAATTATCGAAATTTCAGTCTTATAAACTAAAATTGAATCATTAATTAGCTTTATAATTTGACACAAAAAATATGTAGGATCCATAAGCATCTCGAGTATTCTATGCCTTCTTAGATGAATGAAAACGACAGCCCCTTTCCAAAACAGGAGGGGTCATCTTATTAGATAGCAAAGAAAACTTCAGTTAAGTGGTTAATCCCATTTTGTATTTTCTGCTTATTGTTAATAGATAATTTTTATTACCTTTGTAAACATTTTTGGATAAATCCTCGTATTTGTTAATAAATTTAGCATTTAAAACTGGTGCGATTTTTTTAGAAAATACATATCTCACCAGCATTAAATGCTAAATTTTTATTCCAAATATCGTATGTTGCCATATTAATTCTAATTCCATTTGAGGTTCAATTTTTATTGCTTATGATGCGCGATGCCTGATAAAAAATTCTCTTTCCATCTTTGTGACAATTTGAAATTAACGGTTTTCCAATTTAAATTTTCACCTGTCAGCTGCGACAGCCTTTCCACTTCAAAGAAACATTTGATATGAGCAGCAGATGTTTCGAATTCTAATTACCTTCATACGTGAATGAACGACGGAGGATGATCTTGCACGGAAAGAGCGGTGCGGAAAATGAAGTTATCTTTCCCAGTGCAGGTGTGTGCACTGAATCGCGTAATTCGTCGTCAAAGGAAAGAGATTTCGGAAGAAATCTGAGAACACTTTTGACCAGAATCTAGTTGTAGCGATGGAGTTTAAATTAATTTTCTCAAATTCAAATGATAACCTTTTTCGAGTGTGTATGTACGGCGCCTATAAAAATTCAATTAATTTTTTATTTTAATTATTTTCTACTGTTTAATCTTTACCTATTCTTCTCAAACTCATTTTCAGATAACGCCTTTTGTACGGAATCGAAATTTAATTAATGAATAACTGATAGGAAAGTTATGAAAATATTAAAATGGTGTAATGCCATCGAGAATATACAAGTTTGAAACTTTCAAATCCCTAACATATTAGGAAGTGTGGGACAAATCAGTTACAAAATTTCATCGGTGCAAATATGAAACAAGTGAAGTAACATGAAAGGTTTTAATAATTGCATCAACTTTATAAACAAATTTCGAAGCTTCGCTGAATATATTTTCATTGCAACGTTGGAGTAAAAATCTTTTGGTTTTGGTGGAAATCAAGAAGAGCGTCAAAGTCTGACAAAATTTGAAAACAATAAAAATATTAGTAAAATTTTTTGAGTTGGTTTAATGGCAAAAGGACCAATTTGGCCATATTGGATCAAACGTTCGTTATCTACGGATCACAAAAAATTTTAAAACAATGTAACTGTTAAAACCAAATCATTTTAAAAAGAATAAAATTTTGAAAACAGTCTATAATAAAAGTATTCTTCATAAAACTAAGACAAATTTGAGAGTTCCCGATTCAATATTTTGTTCAACAGAACGGTGGCGGGCAGATATTCTTCCTATCTTTTTATTATAGATATTATAAAATGATGTCAAAAGAACTTTAAGTCTTTTACCTGCAACAATGTTAGACAGAAATTTATTTTCAAGCATTTACTTCCCTCAGAAACTGTTTTGTAATTTTGAAGACTTAATATTTTTTGATTACACATGGGAAACAACTATATCGTCGCTTAACAAACACCACCACCTATCTCAATTTTTTGAAATTTCAAAGTGGAAGAAAATACTCAATTTGTTTACAATCAATAAAGAATATTTCTGATATAAACTTGAGACCACATGTTACTACCAGATGCGAAAAAAAATCAGAAGTATTCTTTATTGGTTGCGAAAAATTGAGTATTTTCATCCGCTTTGAAATTTCAAAAAATTGAGATAGGTGGTGGTGTTTGCTAAGCGATGATATGGAGCATCAGCAAAAATGAAAGTTATTTTTAATACAATAGATCTTAAGGAATAAATTAAATCCTCCGATAGATATTAAAACAACTCATCCACAGAGAAAAATAAGAAACCACCGAGCATAGAATGATGATACACAATCCGCATAATCAGAATTTAAAGAGTTAAGTAGACATAAACTGTTAAACTTAGTCTTTCTCTAAAAAGTTTCCTTAACTATATAAATAATTTTTAGAATCTCAAGAAACCTGCATCCTATCTTATTCATGCTTTGTTATGCGAAGTTGCTGGTAATCAAGAGTCAAGAAATAAAATTTTCAATATTGTTAGATTTATTCTTGCCAACAGTCAACTCTTCAGTCGAGATCTTTAAAATCAGATCTGCCAACTACCGTCTCCTGCTTCATTCTTTCATTGAGTACGAAGTTCAGTTAACATCACAAGAAAGTCTTTCTAGTGATACCACCGACTCTTTTACTAATAGAGACTCCTCTATTGTTACCATGGATAATTCTTACATTATTTAAGTTTTCTTGTTTTAGTTATTTCAAAATTTCTCTTTTAGATTGTTAAATTGTTTAATTTTTTTTCTTGTATGCTTCCACTTCATGTCCATCTAAACCGATTATAAAGAATCGTAATGATTCTAGATATGGTGACATGAAGTGGTGTTTATATATTAAAGAGGTATACAGGGCGTTTCATAAAAGATGGGCAAAACTTTAAGAGGTGATAGTACATATCCAAAGAAACAACTTTCATCAAAGAATGCATGGCCGGAATTAAAACGCAAATGTGCTGGTGCATTTGCAAACTTGACCCATACAAACGCTAAATCTCCATTCCTGTTGCGAGTTATCGGGAGAAGAAAGACTAATTGCATGCAAATGTGATATGGGTAAGAACAACTCATATGCAAAATTTCGCCTCGTTTACTACATAAAAGTCGCTGATCCGAGTGTGCAATTGTCAATTGCGGTAGGAACGCATCGGAAGATGTTGCCATTCACCAATAGGGAAATGGCCGATATGCATTTTATCTACGGATGCAAATGGAAATGGCTCAGAGGCTCAACGATTGTACGAAGAGCGGTTGCCCGACCGTGAAAGATTTGAGCGCTTGCACCCACAGTTGTGTGAGACGGGATCCTTTCTCGATTCCCGGTCGGATGAAGGTCGTGCAAAGACGGACTGAGCTTAGTTGTGTAAGAAGCCATTCTGGATATGGTGGCTGATCAGCTAAGTACTGGTACACGAGCAGTGGCTAGACAATTACATGTATCACACTCTTCCGCTCTCCGGGCCTGTCTGGCCTCCTGGGCTGGTGGAATGGTTCCCTCCCGGCTGGGCCGGTTATAACTAAAACCCTTGAGGGTAGTTTGGGCATCCACCCATGTATCACACCCCACGACATGGCGAGTTCTGAAGGATGAACGTTTGCATCCTTGTCATGTTCAACGAGTCCAGGAACTGACTCAAAGGAATCCTCGTCGTGTGGAATTCGCTCTTTGGTTTCAGCAGCAGAGCGCAGTAAATCCAGATTTTTGGGCAACTGCTTTTCACGGCTGAATGTAGGATGCAAAATGCAACCTGAAGATGTGCTAGCATACGCTGTCACCCATCCTCAGAGCAGCACAAAAATGATCAGTGAAAATTGTGGCCTCCCAAAAACCCGCGTTTGGACAATCCTGAATGAATTAGGTGCTCATCCATACCGATCCACACCTGTGCAGGGATTGCTGCCAAGAGACGTTGCACGTGATGCAACTTTGTGATGAATAGCTTAGAGGACCACCGAACATTCCTGGCAGACACAATACGGACGGATGAGGCATGTTTTTCGCGTAACGGAATGTTTTATAGACAGAACGTTCATACCTGGTCGCTGGAAAATCCAAGATATGCTGTCGAAGTTCGACATCAACTACGCTGGTCGATTAATATTTGGTGCAGAATTTTTAGTAGCAGGCTCATTAGACCAGTATTTTACGAGGGAACGTTTACGGGACAACGGAACTTGGAGCTACTGCAGGATGTAATAACCGACTTTGTTGAGAATCTACCGTTGCACCAACTGTGAAATGTATGGTTCCAATATGACGGTGTCCCTCCGCATAATATTTCATACGTTAAGTAGTACCTAATGGAGACATTCCACAATCAAGTCATCGGGGATGGTGGTTTCGTAGAGTGGCCCCCGAGCTCACCCGACTTGACCCCATTGGACTTCTTATGGGGACACATAAAAGGGCAAGTATATGCGACCCCTCCTCCAACATTGCAGGATCTTCGACGACGCATTACTGATACTTGTGCCTCCGTAACACCTGCCATGTTGCACAATGTGCAGCGAGAAATGCAGACCAGAGTGTAAATGTGTATATTGGCTAACGGAGAGCATTTTGAGCAATATAAATAAATGATCCAGAAGACAGGGCCGTGTCTCAGTTTCGTTCTTCCATTCTTTATAACATGACAATTTTCGAAATCGTGACCAATAAAATGTTCAATTTTTGTAATCTATTTTGAGTATTAATGTGCGCAAGGTATCTTTTCGTACTAAATTGAGAGTGCTGTACAACTTTCCGATTGACTTGTTTTCGTATCTTTCACCGTTTACGAGATAGGACCGCTAATTCCAAAATTTGCCGATAGATGGCGTTATAGGTTCTCATATTGTCTCGTATAGCCTTTTTACTATACCTAGACACCAACTTTATGGCTTAAGCTGTCACCGTTTAGAAGTTAAGGGGGTGTAACGGATATAAGTGGGAACACTGTATATTAAAGACAGACAAGAGTTTGCCAAAAATATGGAAGTTTTATTAAATAAGTAACTCAAAATTTCTGTAGAACATTCTAAGAAAACAAAATTAAACGATTTTATGTTTCCTCCGGCATATCACCAGCGCCAAATAAAGTGTCGTCCGATTCAATTGATTTTTGAACCTTCAACTTCGACTGCGTATCACGCAAGATTTTAAGTCGCCAGAGCTCCACCTTTTCTTCGAAAGCTTCACCTTCCGTAGGAAGCTTGCTTGCCAACGACTTACCTGTCAAAAGAAAACAATAAAAATCCGATCTATTCTAAATGATAAATTAGTCAATAATTAGCTCGTATTTTCGATTAAGTGAAAATTTTAGTTACATACAATTTACAATCCCGTCCATATTAGTCACCCCCCAATGAATTTTATATTATTCAAATACGCTATAAAACAACAAATACTAAAAACAGCTATGGGAAAAAGTAGAGCAAACACATAACCACAAAGAATCTTGTGCCCTCAAAACAAGCAGCTTCCAAGAGTACAGTGACGATAAAACAAAGATTCACCAACAGACAGGACAAAGTCAACACTAAAAAGAAACAAGAGAATTTGACAGATGAAATTTCTCAAGGCTCACCTCTTTCTTTGATTCTAAATTTCACAAAAAAAGAATATTTTTCTGTAGAGAAACCGACATTTCAGTCTATGGTGGTTTTCTCTGTGAACCAAACTATCTCTGATCGAAAGAAAAGGAGAAACTATAATCAAATACGCCTTTGAACAAAAGCCATTTTTTCGAAATTATATAGCTTGAGGTTACAATGTGTTCTTTTTTTCCCTTTTTCGGGGCAGAAAGTAAGTTTGTCTTTTCTTAATTCTGCTTGTTCAAAAGGCATAATTGCATTTGAATGTGGTCTTTCTTTTTCCTGATCGGGATATCTTCGATCTGGGATATTTTCTGCTCCACAGAGAAAACTACATAAAACTAAATGTCGGTTTCTCTACAGAAAAATATTCATTTTTTGTGAAATTTAGAATCCAAGAAAGAGGATTGAACTTAGAAATATTCATGCCTCAATTCTCTTGTTGTTCTTTTTATGTTGGATTTTGTCCTATGTGTGTTTTTTTCAGTTTGTTAGTGAATCTATGTTTTATATTACCAAACAGAGTAATGGATTCCGACAGAATTTTTTTTGCTTCCTTTCAGCATAAACAACTAGTAGCATACTGATTGCTCAAATGCCAAGACTAGCAATTTTGACGATCATATTCTTCTGGAAAAGAGTTGCAGACAATGAGTAAGATGAGCTCATTTCCGTAGATTGTTAGGTCACGCCATGTAAAATGGAATATCGCCCATTTCTCACTTGACCCTTATTTTGGTGAAATCGACTCCGTTTGGCGCATGCGCAATAGCGTAAGATTTCTCGAATGCGAGAATCATCTATACCCGGTTTTGTATTGTCTCGAAGAAAATCGATTTAAAAAGACTAAATTTCATCCGGTTCATTTAAAAAAGAGCAACTATTTTAAAATGTCAGAATTTCAATTCAAAGCTCATGAAACAGAAGGAATTTTATGGGGCCCCTTTTAAGAACTGGTAAATTTCAATTATAATAGAAACAGAGACGTTCGTTTAATGTACGCATCGTCTGTTAAATCCCTCACGCTAATGTGGAAAACCTGGGGCAAAAAAAACAGAACCCCTCTACTTTTTTCTTCTGCCAAGTTTGTTATGGAAATTAGTGGAAAATCTGGAATTTATAACATACTCTACTGACACTACCTCAACTGCTGCAGTGAGAGTTGGCTACGGAAGCATTAGAAGAGTTCCTCGTTTGAGCATCATTGTATTTTCACCGAGTTTTCTTCCAAGCATTCAAATAAGTTATATTTTTATACATTGCTTTTTTTCTGTTAATATTACTTTGGAATGCTCTATTCATGTTCTCTGTATTGTGTTCCTAGTTTCTAGCCTAGCCTGACAGTTCTTCATTAACCTCTGCATTTGGGACATAACGGACTGGGAAAAAAAGGCAATGGTTCCTGCTTTTGTCTGCTTCCATTACAGAGTAGAAAGTGCTGACGAAAATGAACTTTCATTTGAGAGTTTCTGGCGTTAGCTTTACTTTTCCTTTATTTAATTTTATATACCGATATAATGTCTGGAAGTACTTTTCTTAAGATTTATTACACTTAATACAACTTATAATAAATAGCTCATAAGAAAAATCCTTTATTTATTTAAGAATTTAAAGAGTACATAAAACCGGGCTTGCTTGCCCGAGCTCAGGGTCAAGACCACGGACAAAGCTTACTTCAAATCGGGAATAACAACTTATACTGACCATAGAATAGTTTTTTAAATTCATCAGCGTGACCAAATAAATATATTATTTTATAACATCAGACAAAATGCCCCGAGTATTATTTACTCATTTGCTGCTACTCCAAACCTTAAGTGTTCAATTCTGCCCTGGTTCCCAATACCAGGCTCAGTGCACTATCTCCACGGTAACCATCATGCCTTGATATGCAAGATTGCTCGTTTTCAACTGTTTCTTCTTGTAAACATTGTGCCACGTGCAGTGGGGCCCTGCGACCTGTTTGGTTTAATAAGCACAAGGACCAAAACGTCCGTTATTTTCTATAGATCACAAAAGAATTTGCAACTGCTAAAACTAACTCCATTTAAAAAAAAGTTTAATTTCACTTAGAAAAGGAGAAACATTGACATTAGATTGGCCCCAGATAAGTAATAAATAATGCACCGAAATCCAGTTT
>BGPR01043650.1:0-12874 GCA_013235015.1 Araneus ventricosus | reverse complement strand
TAAAAATTAATTTTCATTGAATTTAATGATATTAAAGAGCCATTCTGCATAAGACTTTTTAACAATTGAATGTAAAAATCAAAGTCATTAATTTTATTAGGTGCAAAACATATTGCCTAAAAATGTATTTCAAATTAGCTTGCGAATAATTAAATAAGCTGATGTTTTTAAAATTGGTTGGCATAAATAATATATAATTAATGAAATGGGCGAATCAGCTAGCAGTAGAAGGCGATTTGTATTTAATACAACAAAAACAATTTAAAAATACAGAAATAATTTGAGATCACCTCTTTAAAACTAATTTATCTCCTTAGAAAAGAATGAAAATGTCCAAGTATTTCTTTATGCGCTCACTCTCTGATGAAACAAAAACAGAAATGCAGCATTTCCTTCGTATTACTTGCCACCAAAGGACCACTCGTCCAATAAGGAGTCCCCTTTATCCCTTCCTACAATATAGTAAACAAGATAAAATAAGACCCTGAAACATAAAACTCTAAGAAAATTCCCCTTTTCCTTTTGAGTTTTTAATAGTCAAATTAAGTGAATTTTTTACCCTCCTTCCCCTCTTATCAGATTCTTAAGGCAGGCGAGTTCCCTTGTCCATTTATTTTACGACTGTAAAATGAGATGCAAAAAAAGAAGAAAAAACATGTTGTTTTGCCATCTCTAGGCAAGAACCACACCCATGGTCAAAGAAGGACCCTTTTCGCCTTGCTGGAGGGACCCTTTTTTCCTGCGGCAGCAAGAAACTCAAAGTGCTCATTGCCGCATCAGTTTGTAAAATAAAGCTACTTGCTAGTTTGTTCCAAGAAAAGGAGCAGGCCCTTTTTCTCGCTGCAAGGGGGTCACAGCAAGACAAGCTGGCAACTTGACCACTGGACAAAACAACTAGTCACTTCCATAAAGTTTAGTAAGTCACTGAAGATTTATTCTCAAATTCTTTTTTATTTGCACAGCAGATCGTACCAATCTAATTCTTATACTAAGTTTTTTAAATGGTCATTTTTGCGCCCCCATTCTGCCTGCGCCATTGGCGGGGGCCAATCTCGCTACCCCCTCGGTACGGCCCTGCGCCAAGATGGCTTGCTATACTTTGGCACCAGTGGCACCGGTGATGAAATGAAGACATTCCAAGTGCTTATTCCGAAAAGATGGAAATCACTTGGTGCGAGGTACGGGCTGTAGGGAGATTTTTCCAGCAACTGTCGTCGGTGGTGAAAGCGCTTAGTCGCATTGATCTTTGCTCGTCTCAGACATCTGTTCCACATTTGCTAAAACCATCCCTCATTTCTTGACATTACACTCGCTCCGGACACTTCCACAGTTGCCGATCACGAAGTTGCCCAGAAGTACATCAAATAAATTAGCTATTGTTGAAATGTAGGAATAACCTGGTGGTCCTTCTATATGAAATATCATTTTACTTGAATCGCAGAAAAACAATTGCTTCAATTCTTAAATTGTCAACAAATTTTGCAACTATTTAATTACCTGTAAAATTTTAGAAACTCGAACTAGTTATAAATCAACCATTTTTATAATTGAAACTTAATAAATGCAATCAATTCACGTCAGTTTGATACTTCACTTCACAACTTCTATTCACAGACAAACATGAACACGCCAGTAAGCTCTTCGAAACTTAAAATAAGATAGATACGTGCCAGTTAGGAGGAAAAGGGGCAATTTATTTGGATGGTTTGGTTTTTGCTTCTTTTTGGCACAAAAGCCATTCTTGACTAAACTGCGCCATTCAAATGTTAGTAAAAATATTATTCCAGCACATTTATTTATTTGGAAAATAGTTTATTTAGAAAATAGTGTGTTATAGCTATAATATTTGCCACGAGTTTTAAATATTGGTTTTGTTTTGGTTTTTTATGGCGCCAGGACCATGGATTTAAATATGGGAACAATATATTTTAAATTTATCTAAAATTAACAAACTAATTTATTACATTTTGCTGGTCTGATAAAACTTGCTAGTAAGCATAAAAAGTAATACTAGTAATTATCGAACTCGCAGCATAAATCTTTATTTGGTGTAAGCCAGTAGCCTAGGCCGCACAGTAAAAATGACAACCGGCCGTCTATTACTTCTTTAAAAGAATACAATAAAACAAAATTCAATACAGGCAGCAGACATCAGTCTAAAAATTACAAAAAGATTAGAAAAAACAAAAGTTACCTTTGTCTTCTCCTTAAAACAGTTTTTAAACAGTGTTTAACTCCTCGATCCGAAAAGTTATTTGTTCAACCATTCAAACAGCCTCTTTCCTACAGGTTGCAATCTGCATCAACTCAACAGTATTTAAATTTGGCCAATTTACCTGAAATCTGGACCACAATTATGGGATGTTAGGATAAAAAGTAATACTAGCAATTATCAAACTCGCAAGCATAAATACAAATATCTTTATTTAGTATAAGCCAATAGATAAAGGTAGATCGCAATTTGCACTGACAGCCGTTATTCATAAAAAAAGAGAGCTGCTATAGATGATATAAATGCAAATCTGCTGCTAACCACCTGTATAAAGAAGGTAATTAACTTTCATAAATTCCTCATCTTTTCGCCAGCGCTTCACATTTAACCACCTGCTTTCTCTGCGAGAAATATGTGCTTTGTTTCTAGCAGAATTTCTTTGTTGGTTTTATTTTTTAAAGATGGAGCCTTGTTGCAATGCTGCATCGTACAGTATTTTAATACTCATTATTTAATTTGAGACAAAAGTATATTCCCTTAATTTTTACTTTCTCGTATACGAAGTATACGAAGAGAGTATTGTAATCGTCAAAAAATTCGAACTCGAGATTTTGACGAATCTCCATGTTTTAGACCTCCCTGAGTCCGAAAAACACAATTTTGGAATTATGTCTATGTGTCTGTGAACACGATAACTCGAAAACTATTAGAGCTACGGGGATGAAATTAGGTATGTGAACTTGACACATAATTTGTAGGTTTCTATCAAATTTTGGACAAAATCCGTCCAAGGGAAGTCTATCTGTCTGTCTGTCCGCGATCATGTGAATACTATAATTCAAAAACTTGAATAGCTAGATGAATAAAATTTGGTACACAGTTTTATCATCATGAATGTAGGTCCGTATCAAATTTTGGGCCAAATCCGTCAAAGGGTTGACTGTCTGTCGGTCTGTATAATCGCATACTTGTAAAAATTATATCTCCTAAACCCTTTGACTTAGATAAATAAAAATTGTTATGACGTTTGCTAATATTAATTATAGATCTGTGCTCAAATTTCGTTTCAATCCGTTGGAAAAAAGGTGTTCAAATTGCACATTGCGACTCTGTTGGCGAGCGTTTCATTTATTTTACTCAAGTAAGTATAGTTGGCTTTTGACCTTGGCGGTCTACGAAATTGTAGCTTCGAAAGCGCTTCGTTTCTTCCCATTTGGTTTTTTTTTTCTCCCTTTTGGCGAATTCTGATCCTGCTCGGATTATTTTATTTCCGTTTTGTCGTTTCAACGTGTGCTGTACAAAACTTGTTGCGTTCTGGGAATAAGCAGATTCGAAATTTTTATCCGAGCGAGTTTGCGGGGAACTGACTTAATTTCGCTTATTTTTTTTATCTCCACTGCGCTAGTGCTTATTTTTTGTCCCTACATGTGTTAGGAGTATACAAGAAAGTTTAGGGGAGACCACTCCCGCTGGTTCAAAAAGAAAATAGGTTTGGGAAGTTATAATTAAATCTATGGGAAGTTATAATTAAAGAAGTTCCTAGAAAAATATAGCATTTTTGAATATTACCACGTACTTGCTGCTAATAGAACTTTATTCTGAATATTTGCATTTATTTAGATTTTTAACAAAAGGCTTCTAAATGCCAAACTCATTTTATATGCCTGAATATTTAAAAAAATACCCATCACAATAATATATTCAGAATAAGGAGGTAAATCGCAAAATGTTTTCATCTTTCTTATAACCTGGTTAAGTCAAAGATACCCATCGTGCTGTTAAACAAGGCTTCCCAATAGAGGATTGGATAATTGCAAATATAAAGAATTTTTGGGGATCAAAATTTCCTCCGCTTCATACAGTATGCAAAAACAGATTTAATCTGTGTGTATTAGATATATTCGAAAATGATGACGATTGGATTGGATTTTGGCGTTTAATGGCACAAGAGCCGATTTCGGCTATGCTGCGCCAAACACAAGACTAAATGAGAAAATCACGTAAAAGAAATTCGGGATACAAGTCTTCATAAAAGGTTAGCGAAAAATCATCAAAATTTCACAAACAGTAAAATTTCATAACCAAAACTGCATACGCTTGTTAAAAAACAATCAAAGAGAAAACATCTAATGAACTAAATTCGGGATAAAAAAAACCCCCAATATTTCTAAGGAAAGCAAGTAAATTTGGGTGAGGACTCTCACCCACCAAGCCCTTCAAATCTATAACATTAGTTTTAAAAATATTAAAGGAGAAGAGTTAAAATCAGGATATTTTGTTAAAATATGGTCAATAGTTTGAATTACATTACTTGATGTACACAGTGGTACTGGATCCCCGAAAATCAAATGTCTGTGAGTGTGCCGTGTATGGCCAATTCGAAGCCGTGTTAATTTCGCATTGATTCCACGAATAGGAAAAAGCGGCCACAATCCGAAAATGATGAGGACGATTGTTCTACCAAAGGGAAATATAAACAATTTTTTAAATCAGAAGTTGTACTAGTTCCAATATTAACGTTATAATATGTTTTGGTATACAAGTAGAATGAGGACGATTCTCCAGATATTGTTTAGCAACGGATTCGGAAACCCTCCGGTCTTTTGCGCATGCGCCGGGCAGAGTTATTTTCATCAAAATAGGGGAAAAGTGAAGAATGGAAGGGTGATGTTTACATTTTACTGAGCTGATCTAACAAAGAACTTCGGAAATGCGCTCATGTGACTCATTGCCCGACACCCCTTTCCGGTGTAAAATCGTCCAAAAGTAGTAGTCTCAGAATCCGTTGCTGAACAGTACAAGCAAATGCAAACTATATTTAGAACAAATGTTTCCATCGGGTTTCGAACCCATTTAAGACGTTGTTATCTTTGGGATGCTCTTAAAAATTTGAATTTTGGAATTTGCATGGCACACGATCAGGATTGGCACTAGTTTCTGCCCGACGGGGGGGGCACAACTTGCTGTACGGGGGTGGGAGTGTAATGAAATTGGTCTCAAATTTTCGCCAGATCTTTATTTATCTGCTGGTTGAATACTCAGTTGCGTGAACGGGATACAAAAAATTTCCCCGACGGGTGGGGTGGGGGTGTACAGCATCCCTGACAGGGGGACCTGCCCCCCCCCCCCCGCTGGCGCCATCCCTGCACAAAATCCTTGCTTATGATATACTAAGCCGAAACATTCCTTTTTTTAAAATACCTCGTAGTCGAGAGTTATAGATGAGGGATTGTACTTAGTTATTTTGATCGTAAAATGTAAATGTAAATCGGAACGTCCCCGATAGATGGCGATATTGAGGTTGAATTTCGCTCTCGAGAGTAGATGCAGCTTTAAAAACCGGCTAGTAATAAAAGAAATAATGAACGAAATTTGACTTCATTCCTCAAAAAAAGCTCGCCATCACAGCCCTAGCTCATTGCCTTTCTGAGTTATGCTGTTTACAGACAGACATAATTCCAGAAATAGTTTTATTCGGATTCAGAGAGGTCTGAAACGTGGAGATGCATCAAAATATCGCGGTCGAATCTTTTGGTAATAATATTTGTATACGAAAAAAGAAAGAAAAAAAAAGATCTGAACCCTTAATTGGTTTAAAGTCATTAAAAGTTAACCGAGTTCCTTTCCTACCGAAGGCAGAATGAAAAAGAAGAAATGGTGGTTCCGGTCAGGTGCACAACCACCAAAAAAAAATAGAATAGGGAGGCACAAAAAGCACAATATGAAGTATTTCTGTTGTCTTCGTAGTAATGATGGGGATGGGAAGATGGAATTCCAAGGGTGTTCAGACTCGTGTGAAGTGGTTCAAAGTACGGAGACAAAAAGAAGAAGTTAGTTTAGTTGCTGGCCGAGGGGCCAGAGACACAGGAGAAGGAAAAAGAAAATCAAGGAAAGACGTTACAGTTAAAAACTGTTTAATTAAGTTTGAAGCTCTGGTTTTACTAATTTATGGGATCGTATGTCTGCAAGTAGGCTTACATGCAATGAATTAACAGATCAAGGAATTTATTATAATTAACAAACGTTTATTATTTCTCACAAATTGTCCTCGTATTGCTTCGAAACGGCACGGTAATAAAACTAAACTGAATTATTTCTCAAAATGGTGCAATCCGACATGTTTGATAAATGTTCTACTCTGAAGTTCCACAGTGGACGTCAGAAATGGAGCTGTTGTTTGGTAACCATGATCAAATAGCCAAATCTACGTATAAAGCAACAGCCCACTAGAAGGGGTGGCGCCAGAGGGGGGACCGGGAGGCCATGCCCCCCCCTCCCGTCGGGGAAAAATTTTGTATCCCGTCGTAAATTTTTGTACGGGGTATTCAACTGTAGTTTATAAATAATAATCTGGCGAAAGTTTGAGACCAATTTCATTACACTCGTCCCCCCTGTCGGGCAAATTCTAGCGCCATTCCTGTCCACTAGTACGTCGAAAGATATACAGGGTTATATAAAACAATTGCACTGATTACAAATGACAACTTCCTTGTAAACAATAATACGAAGAAAAATTTGAATGCAATACAGAAGGAAGCTTATAGTTTTGTTTGCGTATGCAATAATTGCCCTATGTGACTTCCCTTGGTCAGACGGGCAATATCACTGAGGTAGTCCCTTTTCCCATCGGACACTAAACGTACCATGACCAGTTGTAAACCTTTTATTTGAAAATTCGCATAAAATGTTATCGCTTTTTCATACTTGACTTCTCATGACTTTTTCTTGATTAAATATATACAATTAACTTTTCATTATTTATTTTTATTTGCTAATGCTGATAAACACGTGTAGGCTGCCGTTATTTACCACAACAGGCCATTTGACAGGGAGCAAAATTTTTTGCCTTATTAAGGTTATCGGATTGCACATGCATGCTTCACATATATCAATCTGATGCACATTTCTGTATAGAGTGTTGCGTGGTACGTTCAATATAAAAAATAAAAATAAAACATTTTTTTCATTCCCTGTTCAAATATGTATTGTCTTCTTCAACATCGGCAAAAAATACACGTGAAGATTTCTGTCTGTGAAGACGATAACTTTATAGAAATTCCACAAAATTATTTTTTTTGTTGAATTATTACCTTAAATTTACTTTGTTGAACATTTCCTTACTAAAATCAATATTTTCAACCTTAATCATGTAGTTATTTAATCAGTAAAGTTTTTTTTTTAATCTAAAAACCAGTCAGGGTAAGAAAAGGTTTACATTACGTGTCGGTACGTCTGGTGTTAACCTTCCAGCGGGCGCGCCTGCACACATTTTACGACATATTGTGCATCGTATTACATAAATATATCGTGCTGTTGTACAAAAATAAATGCAACTTTTCTTTATGTTATCTGTATTTATTAGCTTAATAGTAAACAAAGATTTCATAAATAAAAATTGCACTTAAAAATAAATATGTAACATGTAAAACGATATAAATATGTAATACGATGCGCAATGTATCTCTTGAAAACGCGCGCCCGCTAGGGTTGGGTGATACTGTATCAGCTTGATATTTTGTATCAGGTACGCGAAAGTATCAGGTACGCGAAAATGATACAGACCAAAAGTACCAGGTACTCGGTATCACTTCTCGTACTCGATTGATAACGACCTTGTTCGTTTTCGGTCCAATGATACTGCATGAACTTGATAAAAAAATATCTACTCGAATCTGTTCCTTGTTGTGTGAATGCTTCGCGTTTTCGGTAGAGCTAATGATGATGCGTGCATATGGCCTTGGTTTTGAAGTGCTAGACGGGTGCGTGGGGGAGAGGAAACGAAAATATTTGTTGTTATAGGCTGAGTGGATTGAAAGGCGAGGATTTCTAAGCAGTGTCACCCAGATCTATTATTTCTGCCTTGGCGACGACGCTATTAGGCTTGCTTTAGATTTTTGCCTTTCCTTGCAATGTTTTCAAAGTATACCAGATTGATGGGACTTTCTACGAATAAACAAATATATTTTGCTTTGAACATTTTTTTTATTTGAAGCAAATAAGTAACTCAAACAGAATTGTTGTTAGCAAAATGAATTGAACATAAAAATTAAACTTTAAACATGAATATTTTCAGAATATAACGATTTAAAAAAATCCACTTAAAGAAAAAAATTTTATATTCTTTAAATTTAAATATACGATGAAATACTTAAAACAAAAGTGATGAAAGTTACACTCTTGTTATCATAATTTTATGCTTTATGAAAGTCCTTTTTTCCAATAACGTTTTAAAAAATAAAGTACAAAATTAACCACCAAAGCTATAGATAACAAGCAATTTGGGTACATATAGAAATGCTAGTCTTTAAAGCTAATATCTATTAGTATATAGAGTTTTAATTCGCCCAATTTTAAATAAAAAACACGAAATTTCTTTTATATTAAGAAAGTAGGTTTATTAACAAAACAATAACTTTGAGAACATATGGGTACAACTACGAATAAGTAGAGAGAGAAAAAAATAAAAAATAAATATTTATTGTTTAAAAAAACTATATATTTATATATATAACAGTCTTTCCATTTAATTTTTTAATTTCAACATTGATTGATTTTCATGACATTATATATATATATGTTACTTTATCAGAGGATCGTCGTCATTGCAATTTGCAACAGATGGAAACTCATTAGCCATAGGGCGTATGGCATATGAACAGATGTCCCTGTGGGCATTGTAAAACAGTTAGATGCTTTCTTTGCAAATATTATTTTTTTAAGTTGGTTTCTGATGGCTTCTGCAAAGGCCACTATGGCCTAGTTGGTAAGGTCTCGACTTAAGGGCCGGAGGGTTCCAGGTTCGAAATCCGATTCCACTGAAGACGTGTATTGGGCCTTTTGCACGTAAAATCACACTAGGGGCCAAACGTCATCCCGTTGGTGTGGTACGGAAGTCTGAAGAAGGGATGCCAGCTCAGGTGTCGTCCCCGTCATCTGACTGAGGTTCAAAATTACGATGTCCGTACCAATATAGACCTCGTGTTGCTTCAAAACGGAACGTTAATATAACTAAACTATTATGACTTGTAAATAAAATTATCAAGGCAAATACTACACACTGTAAGACGAACGTTTAAAGTGAAAAAGTTTCCCAGAACGGATTTCTTTCTTGTTTCTACTTTTTAACCCCTCCCAAAAAATACACTAAAACACAAAAACTAGAGCAACCCCTTCTAAATATTGTATTTAGGAGGGGTTGATTAGGGATGGGAAAAACCTACCGGTTAAAACCGAAAATCGCTTTATTTTTTCTTCGATTAGCCAGTTTTTCGGTAATTTTTGTCCTGCTTATAACCCGATTTTTTTAAACCCTCAAAACCCGGATTAAAAAAAACGACCAAACTAGTTTTGGTAATGGGGTAAATTAAAGAATTCAGGTCACTACTAATCAGTGGGCGGTGGTTTTTAGAAAAAATCTGAATTAGTATTTTTACAATTAAAATAAATTTATTTAATGTAGTTAAATAATATATTAGCAACACGGTATTAAATAGTAAAGGTCATAGGCAAGGTTTCGCTTTTATGGTGACCGTTGAAATGTAATACTTTTAGTTCAATCGATACAAATAATACACACCTCCTACATGCTGAAGTTTATTTCAGTTGATTGACCTATAACGTCCCGAGTTCTGTAACCTACCACAGGTTATTTGAGTATAAATGTCATTTTCATTAATATAAATAAATTCATTAAAAATATAAATTATAATATAAAATATATAATAAATAATAAATAAATTAATTAATAAATATATAATAAAATATATAATAAATTAATATAAATAATTAGTATAAATGTCATCCAGGTTAATTAGGAATTGAAATAACCAAAAATGGGTGTTTTGAAATAACCGCCATCTCTAACACTAATCGTTGCTAACATCTGAAATAAACAAATTACATTGATCGAATAAAATAAAAGGACGCGGCTCGGAGCGAGCTTTTGAACGAAACAGCTTTATTAATAAATCCTTTCCTCCCTCTTTCCCCCCATCCGTCTAATAGCTGTCAAAACAGAAGCCATCTGGGCATCATCAGAAATACTTCTTCCGAAGACGCGAAGTCATCGCAACTTGAAAGACTCGTATCTGTACCCGATTGCCGAAGTTCCGTTTCAAAGGGCAATGGATCGGTTACCGGCTGTATCAGATACAAAAGCATCGAGTAAATGTATCGGTACCCGATTGGCGAAGTTCCGTTTCAGAGGGGAATGGAACGGTTACTGGCTGTATCAGATACAAAAGTATCAAGTAAATGTATCGGGTACAAACGAGTATCAGTATCCACATGTATCTGATACGGCAAAAACGTGTATCAACCCAAGCCTAGCGCCCGCTGGAAGGTTAAGCATGTTTGCAGCTACTCATGCGCACTCTGTGACTGCATGCAGATCCTAACCCTTTTCACTCGAAAAAATAATTAGATGCATAATTATTCGTTGATTACAAGGGCTACTTTTATTGCTTCGATACATAAAAAATATAATTGTATACAATCAATTTTCCTCAAAAATTATTTTGAGACTTTTTACATCTCTGTAGATGATACTTTTTGTAACCATCGAAATCAAGAAACGTCAAAATGAGGCACCGTCTAGAACGGCATAATAGAACACAGTACTCATACCCCGTGCCTGTAACGGTCACTGAACGGTTGGGTGGATATGTAGGCTAGAATGGCCACCGAGAGTAGCCTCTCTAGTGCAAGGGCTTAACGCAGGAGCAGGGAACCTTTTTGGACTGAATTGACTCCATTAGCATCTGAACTGGTTTGCTGGTACGCCGTGCGTGCATCGAATTATTGCAATTTTAAACTTATAAACTAAAAGTCCTTCACAGACGTTATAATTCGATACAAAAATTACAAAGAATCCATAATATTTCAGCTATTCTTTAGGATTTTAACAGAATTAAAATGGCATGTAACGAAATTGTTTTTAGTCTTATATTTCAAATACTGAACTGATTACGGCTTTGTCATTTATTTTCAGACTTTTTTTCCTTTTTTTTTAAGGTGATTGAATTGATTTAATATTTCAAGCTTGAAAACACTTCTCCAAATTTTCTCGTACGACTAAGCGACTTCTTTCTGTAAATAGCCAAATATATTATCTTTTTTTTATATTAAGACCGTCTATTTTCTTAGTCGGACGGTACAGGCAACGCATTCCCAAAATAGGTGTCATCTAATTAGATCAGAGGTTCCCAACCTGTGGTACGCGTACCCCTGGGGGTACGCGAAATCGAAATTGGTAATGGCGGAAACAAGAAAAAATAAGGAATTTAAAAAGTTACAGAATTTTGTTTCCACATGTTATTACTTGCTATTTATGTAATAACTATATCACTTGAAAAGTTGATAATTACAGAGTGTAATTTTTAGTCATCCTTAAGAGAAATTTTTACAATACTAATTTCATTTGTTTTGGCGTCGAACTAACACTATAGTAAAAAGGCAATAAAATGTAAAATCAAATCCAGCAAATCTTATTAATTCGAGTCATTTGACTCTTAAGCTAACCTAAGCCCTTAACATTATTGATAAAAATTTCTTTGCATAGACAGGTGATTGATAAGAGAGGGGAAGGGTATGACAGTAGGGGGTACGCGCATATATAAAGATTAATCAAGGGAATAAAGTTTGGGAACCAATGAATTAGATGATTGAGAAAACCAGTTAAAGGGTTAAATTTCGGCAGTTGGACATGCACCTACGGATCCTACATAGTAGGAAATGAGGACGCTTCTCATTGGTTCTCAATGTCACGTGACTCGGCTTGCTTCTGAATGGCATCGTGAAACTAAACAGTACTTACCAATGCTGAAGGTTCGTCCTTTGTTTTATTCTAAAAATGTATTCATCATGTCATAACTATAAGTAGAAGATAGTTTTGATCTCTTCATGATGCGATAGCTGATTAATAATAAAAATCCCGTCTAAGAGTGGAGCTATGCCGTCATTTATAAGTAAGCCAAGTCACGTGACATTGGGGACCAATGAGAGCACGTCCTCATTTCTAAATGGATATGTAGGATCCGTAAATATGCTTTTGGCATAAGGCTGCAAAGTCAGATATCATAAAGAATTTATTGTTCTATAATTATTACTATATTACAAGACAGTTACATCATTTCAATGCAAATTGCCAAGCCAACCGAGAGTAAGACCGCAGGTTCCACACATCCCATGAGTTAGCGGTTTGCTTCTCTGCGAGCTTTGCAGTGAATAGACTCAAAAGTTATGTATAGAGGATGCTTCATATGGAACTGATGGACAAAGCTTGGATGTTGCCCGTATGACCAAGAGAAGACCTTACAGGACAATTATTAAATACGCAAAAAAAATTTGCTTCCTTCTGTAATTTGAGCTTTCAAATGTCGTTGTCGCCATTTTTTAATCAGGTACAATTGTTTTTTGTAGATTGTTGGACTTTAACAATACAGCAAAAGTACTTGACGTTGATGTCGAAACCCAATATTTTTTAAGTTTGACGTGTTCAGTCTAATTTCTATTACAGACAATATTTGAAAAGGAATTGGAGCTCAGGAACAAATGCGAGAAAGCAGAAAAAGAGTTAATATAGAATAAAACAATGAGTAAGATTAACAACCTTTCTGAATATAATATTTTGAAATCAATTTTGGAGCCATTCCCTCTTTCGTG
>BGPR01043649.1:0-12874 GCA_013235015.1 Araneus ventricosus | reverse complement strand
CAGACAAAATAAAAAAGACTGTACATAGTACCTCATGAAGATTACTTCTGTATAGTTATAATTTATTATAATATAATAAACTGTTGTTTTATGCTGACATGTTTAACTGATATATTTCATAACACTTAAATTGGAATTTTACTTTTTTTTAAACTGAAAATAGAAAATTTTGTATTACATATTATCAAGAATGGGCAGTTTAATAAGGAGTGCATACTTACCTTTAACTCTCTGACTGCTTATCCTGCGATTTCCACGAGCATGCATTTTTACCCATTTCAATTTTAACCTTGCATTTTGTGCAGTATTTAGACTTTTAACCATGTTTTTGGTCAAGAGATGGGAGTAAATGTCCACTAAATTTCATATATTTGTGTTAAGTTTACCAAATATAAGTAGATATCAAATGTCTAACAAAAAATACGCAATTTTTAAAGCGACTTAGTTTTTTAAAAATTAGCAGTCAGAGGTTTGAAAGTTAACCTTACCAGTTTGTAGACTAAATGCATGCAAATTCAGTCCTCCTTATATTTTTGTTATATAGCTAGTGAGCTACAGCTTTCTTAGATTAAAGAGACAAAATAGATAGAACATAATTATCCGAATGATACTCATCTTAAGCTTTATAGTAGCTCATTTCACAGCAATTATATATAGTTGTTTTGATTCTTAATATGTGTCTATGAAAAAATACATCTGTAATATAGCAAGAATAAATAATCCTTTATTAATGTGCTAACAACCATAAATTATTTTTGTAAGAAAATCAATGTAGCTAAGTATACAGACGTTAAGACTTTATTGAGAACAGGATTTTTGTCACTTATGAATGAGTAGTAAGTAAACCTAGTACTTGCATATCAACTGAAACATGTGACTGTCATACATTCTCTCACTTTTAAAGTTTTTTTTTTACTGTGATCAGTCTTCTAAATGTTCCCTGTTTTGCAAACTTTTCCCCACTATATGCTTTTATTTTCAACTGTTACTATTAACAAAATAATAAAATTTAGGTCCCTAGATTGCTTTTCTATATTCAACACATAATATGTCAACGTCTTTAATTGTCCTGACAATTGGTTGCTGAACAAAAGATGATTATTTTGAAGCTTGTTTTTCGCCTTCACTCAATTTTTATCATTTCCTCTGATTTATTTATTGAAAAATGTTCAATGTCTATCACTTAAATGATGAAAAACTATGCCACGATTAGATAATTCACAAAGTATTGCAGTATACTAAATAATGACCCTACTGACATTTGTTACCTCAAGAAAAGACAACTGTGGCAATTCACAAAATTTATGCTGACAGAACCAACATTCAAATGAGAATTATTTTTTCAAACATAACGTAGCTTATCACTTTCCCTACCTTTTAAAAGCAAAGAAGATCAGAATCCATATCACTCCTCAGCACCAAATGGTGATTTAAGATTGTTGGTCTTATACACCATTAATCAAATGTTCATTATAATATCTTCATGTTACTAGGGAATTTGTAATGTAATAAATAACAAAACAAAATTCATTTTCCATACATATATATATATTTCATATATATCAGTCATAAACAACAACCAAAACAGATACATCTACATTTTTCAACAGCTAATACATCAAACATCCATACATAATTATTGAACATGCCAATAAATAATTATAAAAACATTCAAACATTATGAGCAATCCTCATAATAGAAAGAAGTCATGCAAGATATTTTTGAACTAGGCAGCTATGTGTCATTTTTTATCAAAACTTTTGGTCTCGTCTACTTTTGCTAACTGACGTTCTAACTCTTCTTTGTAAGTTCTCAGCCGTATTGTGTCATTCCGCACTGGCAACACAGCAAAACTCTGGATTATTTCTTCGTGATCTAAAAATAAAAATAATAAATTATAATCTATATTCATAGTTAAATTTTTTCATTCATTTAGAAAAATGATAATCTATAAACATGTCATTTACACACACACAAATGAAATATTTATGAAAAAAAAAAGCTGCACAAAAAGATTCATCTTTGATAATGAAAATTATAAATATCATAAGCAATTTTATAATTCTGTTGAAAGCAAATATATCTGGTAAATTAAAGGATAAAGTAGATAGTAAAACAAATATCTAGCTTCTTACCGTACTACTCGTCTACACTTGTCATAATACTAGATCTATCGGAAGTTGTAGATACATGTAGAGAAAAAATTGTCTTTCCCCCCCCTCTAATTAAACTTCAATTTATACCCAAGTATTACATTCATATAACATTGAAGTGCACAGAAAATTTACACAATACAATGAATTAATGGTTTTCAGACACTAAACCCAAATTATGATATAAAATTTGTTGAATATTTTGTGATGTTTGGCCCAGGCATATTTAATAGTTAACTCAAAATCTTATCCTTAGTTAAATTCAAAGCTATGATTTTTTTTTAAAGGCAGACTCCAAAATATCCCCGAATATTTTCAAATTTCATAGCATGATCTTGAAGTAAGTATTTGAACCTGATGAAGTAATACAATTTGGCACGCCAGTCATAATCCAGATGACACCTCAGTTGGGCAAATTGTATTGCTAACTTGACATTTCAGAGTTTTGCTATTTGTAACTTGCAACAGTACAAATGCAAATGATTAAAACTGAATATTTAAAAGCAACTAAGATGGCAACTTTGGTTAAAACAATTGGAGATGTGCTGGTGTAGAAATATTTAGCTCAGTGATATCAGTGCCTCATTTTGAAGCAACATGAGGGCTATTTTGGGACGAATCTAGTAACTTTGAACTGCAGTCAGATGACAAGGACAGCACTTGAACAAGTATCTGCTCTTCAAACTTCTGCACCACACCAGTGGGAAGATGCTTGACCCACAATTTCATATTTAACATGCACCAGGCGCACATACATGGTGGATATACAGTGGAATCTGGTTTTGAACTTGACTTGGAACCTTTCGGCCGCTGGTTTAGATAAGCTTGACTGTATCATTTATTAATTTTTTTTAAATGCAAATAGTCTGGGTAAAGAATTATATTTTTAATAAAGGTTTAAAAATTATTAATGTGTACTCCATGGCTTGCAATCACAACACATATAAGATGTTTCACTGCTTGAACAAAGCATACAACTTAAGTTAGGATTCAATTGGAGAAATCCCAATCAAAATATAGTAGGATTCGAGTCTGCTGATCACTCTGGATTTGTCCTTGTTAAGAAATAAAAGACAAGAATATATATAACATTACCACTGACAACAAAATTATGAGAGCCACAGTGGTCTAGTGGTAAGGTCTCGGCTTTGGGGCCGGAGGGTTCCAAGTTCAAAACCTGATTCCACTGAAGATCCACTGTGTATGGGGCCTGTTGCTGTTAAATCATACGTAGTAGCCAAACGTCCTCCCGTTGGTGTGGCGTGGAAGTTAGGAGAGGGGGTGGCAGCTCAGGTGTTGTCCTCATCATCTGACTGCAGTTCAAAATTATGAGGTCTGTCATAAGGCCTGTTTTTGAAGCAAATGTTGCTTCAAAAACAGGACGTTAATATAACTAAAACCTAAACCTAGACAACAAAATTATTAATACAGCATAATTGATTATATTAATTTCAGATTGTTATCGTGAATCATAACACACACTTACTTTTTTTCAAAAGTTCTAATGTCTCAATTCTTTCTTCATCAGGAAGCAAAGTGTAGCCTTTTGGAATGCTTGCTTCTTCCCTCAGTTTGAGTTGCCTTTCTCTTTCCAATTCCCACTGCTTCTTCCTTTCTGTTAAGCTAAAAATAAAATCCATAGTGTTACCTGTACTATTGTTTCAAATAACTTTAGATTAGATTATAAGACTGAGACTTCAACAATATATTGCACTACAAAACATTAAACAGAAACTTGAAATGTTAACTCACTAGTTAGGAATTTGACCTAAGCGATGAGGCACTTCTGGTTTTCTCTTTGAACCAGTTAAACTGTGAGAATTTTTTTCAGATATGATATCACTTGTAGGAGTTTTCATATCTTTATTCATAATTTCTAAATTCTGAAAAATAAATAAATAAGAAATAAATTATGTAAAATTATTTGATTAAGCATAAGTTTACCTGAGGAATTCAAATATTGAGTCACTAAATGCACTACAAGTTTTCCGACTTTGAAAAAATTTTAAATATGCTAACTGCAACTTAAATTTTAACATTTTGCTAACTGATTAATGTCATAAAACATATCATTAAGTTAATAAGTATAATATGTGCTTTTTCTAAACTATAACAAAGAAATAGGAAAAGAGACTTGAATGCTTCGCATACCACAACGTAAAGGAAAAATAAATAGTTCAGAAAATTTATGAAGATCTTTTTAAGTATATACATAAAAAGTAATATATTTAAATACTGGAATATAATACAATATAATATATAATACAATATAATAAGTACATATTATTACTGCAGAAGAAAAATATAGTCAAGCTTGATTAAAGAAAAACTTCACTAACACGAAATACAAAATCTTTCCAAAAGACAGCATTTTTTAGTGTTCAATAAAATATTTAATTTTAGATCTTTGCATGAAAAATTTCTTAATGTGAAAAAAAAGTCTAGCATCTTTCTTTCAATTTCACATCTTTAATTTTTTTCTTTTACACTCACAAACTCCCTCTCTCTCTTTTCCCATTCTTCTGAGAAGAAAACTTTTAAATTCTATTCATAATTTTTTTTTCTAAAGATATAAGACAAGTTTAAGCTATGCATTCAAGAACTCTTGTTAACAACACATTTCGCTCTTTTGCAATAAATGAAACCTAAAGTAGTCAGCAAAATTTGTTAACAAATTAGTCACGAGTTCAAACCAGCAACTGACTTCTCTAAATTAAGTCACAGGATTTATTAGAAGTAAATTATGCATTATGACACCAAAAAGAGGCAATTAAATACAACATTGTATTTGTATTAGTTTGTAATAACTGGTATCTTCAGAAGAAAATATACAATGTTTGGGCTATTTAATAATATGTAACTAATAGGGTAAAACAATTTTAGCTACTCTTTTAGTTTTACAGAAATAAGGTGTGAATATAAAGTATATTTTCATTTTCAATTTATTATGAAAGATATAAACTTTAATTAATTGCATATTTGGATGGAGCTTTATAGTTAATCTGCAATTGTGAATTTTGGCTGAAAGTTCTAAAATAGTAGAATACTCAATATAAAAATAAATATCTAAATGCCAAACCTGATTACTGTCTTCAGGTTGATTTAAATCGGGAAGGGATCTGTACTGTTGCGGAGAACATAACCTTTGCTCGGACTTTGGTCTCAAACAAGGAGAAAGGGGCGGCTGACTTCGATGAGGCCCAGCAGTTTTAGGAGGATTATTGTATAAATTTCCACCTGCTTTCTTTTCCTGATTGGTAATAAAAATTAAAAATAACTTACTAAAATATTAAAACAGTAATAATGCCAAGAAAAGAAACAGTTTTATTAGAAATAAAAGGTATTTTCTTTCATAAAATTTTAAATAATTTGTATCTTTAAATTCAGGGCTGCTTGAATGTGAATCATAATCCTGAAAGGTATTGAGTAATAAAATATATTTTGAGAACGTAAAAATTACAACATGATGGTTTTTATTGGGTGTTTCTAACATTACTAATTAAAAAAATTTGAGAACACTATTTTATTAAGGTTAATTTAAAATTTATGAAACAGCTACATTTATTCAAAATAATTTCATTTAACATCAAGTAATGTCCTATTTAAATATCTTGTTTTTCTCTGCAAATGTATGCTTAAATTCATGTGAAAATTTCTGAACTCACAGTAAGGTTGAAAAACTTTTGAGAGAAAAAAAAGGTTGGATGGGGTATTAACAAGCCCTCATTCAATTAATTCTCTAATTAGAAAGAATTTTCAAAAATTATTTGTTAATAAAGCATTGAATAGCATGAAAACTTGCATTAGCAACATAGAAGATAATTAAAATCATGTATAATGAGATTACATATAGCTTTAAATATATGTGTAGTACATGTTGCTTATGAATTATCTTACTAAAAACAAAAATAAAAACCTGCACATCAAATTATTTCAGTATAATTCATTGTGTTGAATTGGAAAAATTAAAAAAAAAGAATAGAAAAATACTTGGTTGTGTTGTGTTTTCTGGCACAAAAGCCATATTTGACCACACTGCAGCAAATAACAGAAAGATGTATCTTAAATAAATCATGTTCCACATGGAGTTTTTCACAAATGACACCCATGAAGTGAAAATATAATAAAAGAATCTCTGTTTAAATTTACCCTTCTTATATAATTAATGAACATTCTTCACAAAACAATTAAGTGCACAAAAATAATGCATGCCATTTTTAAATGAAGAAACAAGTAATAGCATTCACTTGCTTTTTCAATAAATCATGATTAGTAAATTGCCAGCCTTTAAAAGTTCTTACACAAAAGCAGAGTACGGAACTTTCAAACTTATGGATTGGTTCAAACTTAAATAAATGCTACCATATAAAAACGAATAAAACCAAAATATTTGGAAGAATTTTTAAAACCAGAAAAAAAATCAGTAAACAGTAAAGTGACTAGATGCCTTTGATTAGCTGGGACACTCCTTGAATTTTTTTCTCCATTTGAGATTACAAAAACATCCCAGATGTATCTTGATTTTGAATAAAACTTCAATTGTTTTTCTTTTCTTTCGTTCTTTTTTTTTCCTAAGCAATTCATATTTAAATATTTTTTTAAAAGATAAATTTCATTTAATTCTCAAAAGTAAGCTTCTGCAGAATTTTTTTTACCTGACTTTTTCTTGTGCAAAAGAATATAATCATTTATTTTAATAAATAAGCCCAATTCAATATGGCAGTACTTTTGAATGACATTTAAAGCTACCTGTGCAGTCTTGCGCTATCAGCAATGCAATTGGTAAAAATGACCAAACATCCCAGATTAACTCGGACAGTTACGGTTTCTTACTCCGCCCCACCCTCCTCCATCTGATCACTTTAACAAAGAATTACTTTCTATAAAATAAAGCTAAATATGGGGGGGGACTTACTTCAGATATATAATTAGATATAGAATGATATTAGATATAGATTAAGTATGAATTTAAGGCATATTAAAAAGTAAACACTGTTATATGTTAACAATAAATAAAACTCACATTTGACTGACTAGGATTTGTTAGTATTTTGGACTGTACTTCACGATAATGATTGGGAACTCTGAGAGGCTTCAAGGGCTGCTTTTCTGCAAGCTTTTTCTTTGCTTGAGCTTGAATTTCTTTCAATTTCTTCAGGTTTTCTTTCATATAATTCTTCTGGGGTGATTCTAGAATATTTTTGTCATACTACATTTTACAAATTATACTTTAACAAAAGATTAAAATTAAAGTTATATTTCTATAAAAGTTTAATGAAATTTTCAGGATCTGGTTTTCAAGTTCAAAATGTCTACAACAGCTAATTGGTACAGACAACAATAAAATTTGTATTATTGGAATTTAAAACAGTGTGCAAAGTTAAATATGTAGCTATCTGTCAGAGCAGTAGACAAGTGATTTAGGAGTACACATTCATTTAAAATCAATAACTAAATCAAATTTTTTTTTTAATATAAATTTGTAAAGATATTAAAAAGGTACTTGTTTGTTAAAATGGCTATCGAACTTACTTGGCAACCTTCAGATTTCGCCAAGCTTGTAATTACGAACACTGAATAAGTTTGTATGTTCGGCGTTCTAGCAAAGCTACTATGTTCCGTCTCCCACAGTTAGCAAAGCCGTAGGATGTTTTTTTAAGTTAAAAAAATCTGCTGGGTTCCCAATTAACTTTATTCACAAAAAATCAAGTTTGTATGTTCAGTGTTCTAGCGAAGCTACAATGTTCCGGCTCCTGCGGCTAGCGAAGCTGTAGGATGTTTTTTTAAGTTGAAAAAATCTGCCCAGTTCCCACTTAGTTTTATTCACAAAAAAACAAGTAATATTTTTAAAAAGCGAATTCAAATTTAGGAACAAAAACAACACATAAATATGTGAGCAAAAAAGTGACGATTACAGGGCTGCATGTTTTTATAGGGCAGCAAACGCTTTTGGTCAGATTTTACCACCATCTTGGCAATATATGTCCGCTGCTTGGTGATTCAATCTCGGTGGCCACTTTAACAAGCAAGTATCATTTTAAAAAATAAACTAACATGTTCATGGCTACATTAAGCATTTACAAGTGCAATGTCAATTCAAATTATTAAAAACATTAGATAAAAAACATGCATAATTATTTAATAGCATGTATCATGTTACATCTACAATAAATGAGATTTTGCACTCTTTATGCCTTTAAACATGCATTTAACCTACTAGGTCTGGAAATTGGCCCTTTGGCCTCATTTTCGATTTCTTCCAACAGATTCATGATTAATGGAGACTGAGGCCACACTTTTGGCATAGCTCCAACAGTATGTGGTCTACGAGGCACTTCACACTCCATTGCTAATGGTTTCTATGAAAAAAAAGGTAAAACAAAAATCAATTCATTGACAAAACTTCCCTCTGTACTTCCTGGAGGGGAAAAAAATAATCATCATTTCAAAACTAGGTGATGATTTTTTCTTTTAATCATCAACTTAAAAAATCAATATTCATATAGACAATTATAAAATTTCAGACATTAACATTACAACTACTGCATTTATCCTGATGACACAATATAAAATACTGTTAAAAATCCAAATAGCATAGAAAGACATCCTGAAATTATTATATCATAGCAGTAAATAAGGTAGAAATTATTGGTTATTTGACTGCCTTGCTACTGACAATTTCATAGCTAAAAATTAAAATAATTTTTCAAAATAATTACTTAAAAAATAAAAGTTAAAAAAAAATTTTTAACCAAAATTTTCACCAATTTATAAAATGAATACAACAGTCGTCATAAAGTCTTTACAAAGATGTTAATGCCCACTTTTAAATTACATAAGAGATAATAAAAAAAATATTTGTATTAACGCATTAACACCCAACTTAATTTAGCACTTAGATTTTAGCATATTTCTTTTAAACTACATTAAAAACACCAATATTAAGGTAAATGTGACATAAAATTAAACTTAAACCCTCTTTTTTATGGAAAAATTGGTAGAAAATCATTTTAAATATTTTCATAGATTTATATTAAAAGATTTTTAAAAATATAGTAAAATATCAAAAAATAAATATTACTTTTTGAATTCCTTGCACCAAAAGTAATTCCCCCCCCCCCAGTAGTGTCAATAAGTTTTGACACTTTGACTTCAAAATCTGGCTAACTGGTGGTATATAACAGTTGAAAATTGCTTAGGAGTTTGGGAATACATAATGACTTGCTAGACTGAGCAGAAAAGAAGCAATGAAATGCATTGGGTTTAGCCAAGGAAGTAAAATGTAACTGTCCTATGAATTGGATGCTGGGCATTAATAGGCCACTTTTTGACATAAACAGCAATGAAGCAAAGGTAAGATCTATAGAAGAAAAATAAGCAACAAGTAACATTCTAAATTTAAAATTACTGATTTCTAATTAAAATCAAACTTTTAAATTTATTCCATTTTTGAAACTGGGAGAAAACTTCATGATATTTCAAACATGTAATTTCTGATTTGCTGTTGACGTAGGAAAAAATAATGTAATTTATATTGCGTGCAGCGAATTATCAAATGAAGTGAAAGAATTTAGATATTTTACATGCATTCTTTGATCTGCTGTAGCCGGATCCAACAGTCATTTTAGAATCTCCAGTAAGGTGAATTAAGAAATGTCAAGTATGACCTTTGTATTCAAATTGAACTATCTGTTTCAAGTTCAAACTGAAGCACACACAAATACACATTAGAACTTTGTAAAAAAGATACAGAAACTTTCAAATCTTTCTCATAATTAAACATTATATGAATTACATTAAAAATTCAACACAGTTTTAGTACTTCTTTTCTTACAAGTTTAAACTGTCACGAATGTGCATTTGGTGACCTTTCTGTTCTGTTAAAGTCACATTTAAAATTAAAATAGAAATTTCTTCGATCCAGATTGCCGCAAATGTAGTTTTGATATATGAAAAAAATTGCACTGATTTATTAAATAATGTAAATAAAAGGAAAAATATAAGAGCAGCATAAATTTTGAAGTTTTCAAATTTTAATTAATTTCCAACATAAGTATTTTCAATGCTAAATTAAAAACAAGTAAATCAAAAAGATTACCTAAATGTTTTATTTGCGAACTATGAAGAAAATAGTACATTACATAAGGAACATAATTTTAAGAAAATCCAAAACACACACATTATTCCCACTCCGCGAAATAAGATCCTAATAATTCCTTTGAGGCATGAAAACATCTCTTTTATTCTTATTTAGCCAAAATATTTTTAGAAGCAACTAAATAACAAAAACTTCTGAAATATTTCACACAATGAAATTTTAAATAAAATTACTCGCATAAAAATTAATGAATAAATAATATAAATTACTTACTGTACTTTTTATGTTATGTAACAAATATTAATTTTCCTTCCGTTAAATTATACATTCTAGAAATTCACGCGTGTCCCAACATCACCATCATTCCAAAATAAAAAATCGTCTGTTTGTTATTGACAGTTAAGGTTAAACTGTTGCCATTTCAAACGGATAAACATCGACTACCTGCTGAAGTTTGCCGCCAGTAAATCTCAACGGTTAAAGAAGGAAAATTGACCATCATTATAGGATATCAGTATTTCAGGAAATGTTATGGTCGTTGTATAACAAATGGCTTCTCAATGTATGACAAACTTAATCCCATATGTTTTAACCCTCTGAAATCCACAGTGCTTTGAAATCTATTTCTTTTAAAACCCAGAACGGCGAGGGCGGAGATGAAAAAATATTTCCCTCCCCCTCTGGTAAGCAAGTAGTCATTTGCGTCATGAGGGGTTCTTTTATCGTCATGTTTCTAATATCCAAACCCTTGTTGAGTATATAGGTATCCTTTTCAAATTGTGATAGCATTCTATATTTTCAGTAAAAGATTTTCTGGAAGTTTTATTTATTTATTTTTACCATTGTGTATGATTTACAACAGTAAACTCAAATTTGATACTGAAACATAATTTTAAATTTTAATCAACATGCAGGATCATTTAAAACTATTGAGACCTCAAAAAAATTTGATCATTTAAGAGTTCTCTATTTTATTTCAAGAGTTACAGTCGGTCAAAAAAAATATATGAGCAAGGTACCCTCCGGTTTTGAACCAAACCCCTTTTAGTGACGATTTGGTCACGAGGGCGGGCGCCACTCCCTCCGCCCTCAGACGCGTTTCACACCACGTGATTTCTAACTATTCTCGGTCGGTTCGAGGCTTTTGTAAACTCTGTCCCTCAGATTCTGAAACGTAGCTCTCGAGACGAGGCTTTGGGGGCGTTTCTCAAACTCTCCTCAGACGTGTCAAACGTGTGGTTTGAGGGCAACCTTGTCCCTCAGACTCGTAAGTCGTTGTATCTAGTTTGAGGCTTTGGGGCGTTTTCTCAAACTCGTTCCTGCATGTCAAACGTGGTTTCAAATAGCTTTCAAGACATGGTTCGAGGCTTTGGGGCGTTTTCGAAACTCGTTCTCAGACTCAAACGTGGTTTCAAATAGCTTTCAAGACGTGGTTCGAGGTCAACTCTTGTCCTCAGACTCGCACGATTCATTTCAAAGACGATTGTGCCATCGGGGTAGCTGTCCCTCATGGACATTAGCATCATGGGTATCTCTGACTGAAAAAACTCGTCCAAAGATTCATTTCAAACAGCTGATGAGCCGACTTGTAAAGTTTCAAACACTCCTTTAAGACGATTATACTATCCCGGATATATCTTTCAAAGGATCAAAAAATGATTGTACCATCCTCGATCTTTCTAAACGATTCATTTCAAAACGACTTGCATAAAATGAGCCGAATTTTATATATATTAGCATACCAAAGTTTAAAGGTATGATTGAAACAAAGGTACAAGGTTTGTCAGAAAACTGTTAAAATTTATGATTTCTAAATCGTTTAGAGATTATTCAAGTTAACATTTATAATTTCTAACCATTTTTGAGCGATTATTTCAAGTAAAAAATTATGATTTCTAACCATTTCAGCATTCTTTCAAATAAAAAATTATATTCTAAATATTTAATTAAAATTTATGATTTCTAAATATTTCTAAATATTTCGCCAAAAAATATAATTTCTAAACATTTCTAGCATTAAATCTAAAATTTTATATGATGACCAAGCATTCACTCAAAGAACAAAAAAGAGATATCATCAAACTTGTTTATTTAGTATATACGAAAAAGAGTGCAGTAAATATATACAAATAGAGTTAAAAAAATAAGCATATTAATAATCGTCCATCATTTACACATGTTTAGTGTTCTTTGCAGGGCTGCCAATTGTTTTTTGCAACTCAATTTGAAATTGTAAAGCTCCACCACATCACCAACGACGTCCCGGAGTATAATGGAGCCGGGATTGCAGAAACGTCGGAATCAAGTCTCTCCACTTATAACTGCTGTTGCCCGTCAGCAGCATTGTTATTGCTGTTCAACGAAATGTTTTGATCGGTGGCCTGTTGCACGATATCAACCTCGGTCTTTCTTGCCTCCCTCGTCGTCTTCTCTCCGCTTGTTTTTTCTTTCCACTTGGTGGTGCTGCCCCCCAGCAAGTGTCGATCCGCATCGGGTCGCTCTAATCAGCTTCCAACACCTATCGGCAAAACGTGCACAGAAAAGAGTGATTTCTGCACCGTCAGAATGGCGTACTGTCAGGTTCCGGCACGGCAGGAAAGTGGTCAACTGAACGAAGCACAG
>BGPR01043648.1:0-12875 GCA_013235015.1 Araneus ventricosus | reverse complement strand
CTCTTATGCAGCTGAGTTTAAATATACTCAGGTGGCTTATGGCTGGTTGGATTTTTATTTGTGGATGAGTAAAAATTGATTGTAGCGCATGTATAATTTGAGAGTGGATATTTTTCATAAAGATGGGGAAATTAATTTTCTGAAGCATATGCGTAGAGATTTGTAATTAAATATCAGGGTTCTGTGAGCGTAACAAATTAAAAGTTGTTTGTAATTAAATTTATGCATTTTGAGTCGGTGGGAATCAATATTTGAGTAACTTGGAAAACGTAAAACTGTGCAAGAAATTTTTTTGCTATCATTTTTACATTTATTTTTCTATAATTTATAATGGATTTAATGATGTTTAAAAATCCATCGGATTATTTTTATATGATTGATGAAGCCAAATAATACATACTCCTGTCGATTGCCTACTCTAAAGGGTATAAGGTTTTGCTACTTAATGGAGAGAGCTCATTTCCATACACATCCTGAGACTACCGAGAAATTGCTCACCACACGGGCATTATTTATGATGAATCATTGCATAATACAATCTATAACGACATCGACAGGGAAAAAAAGTCGTGCGCTCTTGTGATGGTTGAAATACCTAATTAATTATAGATAATTTAGAAATTTAGGTGGCAAAAATTTACTACAAGACACATTAAGCAACCATACAGAAACACATATAATGACTTGAATTCATTTCAAGAACATACTCATACATCAACACATATTAGAGGAACAAACGAAACAAAAGAGGGAGGGAACTTCCATCAAACATAAACAAAATATATAATTAATTATGAACAATAGTATACAACAAATGAAGTTAAATCTCGTGATAGTCTGAAGATATTTCTACCGATTTGATGAGAATCTTGCCTCTAGGATTTATATAGCTGCTGCTGTTATACTAGAAATGCCTCACCTTTTCACACGTGTACGCAGACCACCGCATTGACGGTGTGAAAGCTAGGCCAATTTTGGTAGTCGCAAATTTGAGTATTTCTGTAATTTATTCAATAAAGCATGTTCCTTTAATTCATGGGATTTCTTTCACTCCTCCTCAGACATTTTTGAGTTTCCCTTCTTTCGGAACAAAGAAACTACCCTCTCTAAATGCTTACAGCTTGAGTTACGTCCATGCATTGTTTGATGATTTGTACAATTTTGGATATGTTCCGTGAACATGGATTTTGAAATACCCTGCATACATAATATATTTCTTTTTCAACAGCCGCACATCATGCTTCTGTCTTTAAAAGCTACAAACCACAGGTTGTTTTATTTGTCTTCGTATAACTTTTAATCTGCTAATATTGATATAATTTTTAATCTATATTCCTTACGGTTTGCTTAATGCGATTCTTTCTGCAATTTACTGAAACTGAAACCTCGTTTTCAGCTATGTTTTGAATTGAAACATTTGTATAATTAATAAAATTTTTGCTTGTTTATATATATATATAAAACATACATGAAACAAAAGACAAAAATCGTATCTTGGCAAGCCGCTCATCAGAAAGAGAAGCCCACCTATGATATAAATAAGTGCTTTATTCTGCTAACGACATAAGAAAAAAACGTAAAAAAATTGTCATTATCCCATCGAAAAGCACTCATTGTGAAGATTCTGGATAGAATGAAATACACAAAAAGTTCGATTACAAAGTCGAAAGCTAAAAACCAAATACACAAATCCCAGAATAGAAATACAATAAAACACAGATATATGCGCAAAATATGAAAACTTACCATCGTTGGAATTCGCCAAAAAGCATGTGACTATGATTAATGCTTATCGTTGCTGAAATCCAGAAAAGAGCCACTGAATGTCAAACGAGATAAAACATTGTTGGTATTCCATCAATCAAACGCCAACAATCCTTGGGAACTGATATATCGCATTAAATCTAGATTTTATGACGCCAACCTTCTGCGAAAGCCAATTGTTGAAAAAACGAAAAAATAGCGGAATAAATCCCCAAAATCTTTCAAGATTAGAAACGAGAAAGTACATAACTTATAACATACCAATTCAATAATTATAAATATTGTTAGGACTTGAGCATTATCCTAAAGACAGTTCCGCATTTAAAGTGAAAATATTATTTCTAAATTAAGCTTTTAATACTATAATTAAACGCTGTCAAAAATTAACTATAAATTAAATTTAATCTTTTATAATAATATATATATTTTTGGAAATGTATAAATAATGTATAAATAAATGAAAATATGATGCAACCTTATTCTTAATCTAATGGCGCCATCTACCTATGAACTGATTAACTAAAATCCTTGTTAATTAATTAATATATGATCACATCAAAAATAAATATAAAAGACTTTTAATTTAATGGTGTTAAGTATTTCTTATTAACATAAGCATACATGAAATTTATAGGATACCCATATCTCAATCTCATAATATGAGATATGGGCACAAATGCATTAATATGAGACTGCTGTTTTAATCTGTCTGTGACTAAAATAGTGCTCCTATGAATATAATTTAAGAATATATTCCTATATATTTGACGACAAAACAAATATATGTATATATGTAACAACAAAATATGTAATAACACTAATTCTGCCAGAAAGCAAATCATGCACTTAAGAAATAGCCTCGACATTAATAAAATTTCCTCCTCACTTTACGAACCTATGATTAATGGATTTAAGATGTAAGTAAAGGATTGCTTAGCAGAGCGATGTCAATGCGAAGTATAATCTTCGCAGTAGGGTCATTCAAGTCGATAAGATCTGATATTTTTGACTTTTAGACATTTTTCACTGTTCTTTCATGTTTTACTGATTTCTTTCACTATTTCTCTATGCTTTCTATCGTTATCGCTTTTCTATTTAATCTTCATCGTTCCCAACATACTAACAACTGGCAACACCCAAAGTTAAGCGCGAAAAGTGTAACTGGATACCCTGTTAACACCCCTCAAACGCCGGTCTGCAGAATAACCCTCCGCAAACACCGCCGCGTCAACATCTGACCTTCTGGTACGTAAAATTTATTCTTACTTGGCTCTAACGTTATATCACATCGTTCTTTTGGTTTTAATTATTCAAAACTCCTCTCTCTGTTTTTGGTTTCACACAAGGGATGAAAATCAATGTTTTAGGCCTTACGGCGTAACTGATTGCAAGAAAATGTCAAACTTTTTATATTTTAGCAATTCACAATAAATTCATCCCCTGAAGAAACGTTATTGTGCTTTAATTGCGTTTTTCATTTTACGATTTACTTTCACTTTACGATTTACTCTCATTTTACGATTTGTACTCTATCTACCACAGCGCTTTTGGAATTGCAGCTTTTAGTGCATTCATTGCGTATGTGATATATTTTTTCCCATCTGTTAATATTCGCATTTTTATCTTTACTCGGACATATTTTCAATTCGTTTTTTATATCTTTTCAAATTTGATATGAATGTTTGTTATTTTATTTTATCGTTTTTCTATTATGTTTTGCTTTATATATATATATATAACTTTTTATCACAATGGACTTTTACCACATTTATTTTTAGTCCAATTTTAAAATATGCACTGTGAAATCCCCAAGTTACGCATTTTAATTAAATCTAACTTACAGCTAAAACATGAATGAAGCTTTTTACAGTTCAAAACAGAATGACGATAATGAAAACGCAAAAAATACGAAGTTCCCTATTAGCACAGGATATTGCACGATATATATACGACGTTGTCCGGTATTCTGAATACCGTACAATATCGTGAAGATATCGTAACAATATTGTACAGCGTCTTGTGTTATTAGGGTTCCATTTTGATATCAGATTTTAAAATAAGTCTTTAATATAAAATGCTCTTGTTTCTTAATGTCTTCATCTATAGACAAATAAACAAAATTCATAGACCAAAACAGGAATTTTTTATCGTAATTTGAAAGCAATCGCCATTTAAGATTTTCCGCTGAATTAATATTATTGCTGTGATGTATCATGCAAAGAATTTGATAAAAAGAATAAATCCGTTGATCAACATGAATAGAGACAAATCTGATGATTAGAGCCCTTCAATTAGAATTTCTTTTTCGGCTTTTGAATTTTTCTTCCTTTTTATTTAGGACAAGCACAAAAAGCAACATTATTTATCAGCATGAATACCGCAAACAATTGAGACAAATCTGCTCTATATTGCACACTAATTATAAGATACAAATCAACAGACATAAGAACATTGTGCCCGGCATTCCCATGTTGTCACACACTCAAAGAACGTTTAACGAGCAATATCAAATAATTAGCAATAAAGGAACGACACATGAGTTGCCATCTATAAATTAGTAAAAGAAGGAAAAATTCGTTTTAAAAATATTATAATAACATCCAATATCATATAACAGCATCCAACGTAAATCGAAAACCAAAATATATTATTAATCAATATGAATGCCACCAAAAATACTGTCAACTCTCACCATTTCTGTAAACGTAAGACAAGATGGGCCATTACTCTATTTACTCAAATTTAATTCGAATTCAGGATGAATCTGGGATACTTTTTCAATTCGGGATAAACGGTCAAAATTCAGGACTGGCCCGGCTAATCCGGGATTCCTGGCCACTTCAGTAATATTTATATTTATAGTGCTATTTTTTTATTTTATATTAATATTTTTTATATTGCACCCAAATTACTGGCGCGCACTCGTTGCCAATCTCCTAAAAACAATTAGCAGTAAAGGAATGATACATGGGGCTGCCAGCTTAAGTTACTAAATGAACGAAAAATATATTTAAAAATACCATAATAAATTACTTGAACAACATCTAAAGCAAATCGAAGTTCTATACAAAAATTCTAAATTTGTTTTTTTTTCGGGGGTTGAGGTTGTTAATTGGAGAAAAATGCTATCAAGTGCCGTTGACAAACACATTTTTTTCTATAAACTAAATAACTAACTTTTATAACGCGCAATAAATATTTAATACATTAATTTATTTCGTAAGTTCTATGAAAGAGTAAAGACAAAATGCTCCGAGCCATCATGAAGAAAAATTCTGGAAGTTTTTCAGAATGCAATTACTGGAGAATGATTGGATGCAATTATTGCTTAATGCACTTGGGGCAATTATCGGAAAGAGCGTTTGAAGTCATTCTGACGCTGATTGGTGTCGATATTCCTCCAAGAAATGCCAACTTCTAGTCCAATATTACGGATCCGCGACTCCCAATACTTTTCGAAAGTTCGTTAACAAGCTATGAATCGGAGTTAAGCTACTTACTGATAGACTTGAAAGGAAAAGACGTTTTTTCAAAAGATATTAGCCTCTGAGAAGGAAGGTGCAGTCGATGAAAGCACTATGTGACCAGCATTTTACTTGTACAAATTAGTTATCGTTACTTTTTATGTGGCTTAGTTTTTAGAGGAAATCTTGTGTCGACAAAAGAGGCAGAACAATGTTTGAAAATCAGAGGCAGTTGTTCTAAAAGGTGACGAGGAAATAAAAGTCATTTTTAATCTGGAATAAATTATATAAATGAGCAATTATCTAAATTCATCAAAATCTTGTGATTTAGCTATTTTTGTCCGAGCGGAGAGAGGTCCTGTTTCAACTGACTTTTCGTCATTTTATCTGTTTTTCTGTGAATTTGTTTGTTACACAGTCACGACCAAACGCGTTGTTCGATTTTCATTGAATTTGGGATAAACGTTCCTAGATGTTATTAAAAATGATGTTTGGCGAGTCAACGACAAAATACGGTACAATTAAAGCATTTGCGTAATTTTGGCAACGGAGAGACATTTAATCGTAATTTGATTAATACTGATAAAAGCAGATTTGTATTAATAATTCGCATTCGAAAAAATGTCTAAACATTTAAAAACGGCAATGAAGAGCAGAAATACAGCAATGAAGGGAGGAATTTTTTTCTGGGGGGGACGAGAGATATACTGTAGTAGAACTACTAGTATTATATTACTATAAATGTTTCTTAGAGAATTATGTTCAACAATAAGCGCTTCGAAATTTTAACTATTAAAACTATTACATTAAAAATGTTTCTATAAGAAATGTAATATTCGTTTCATGCTAATTTAAGATTTTCTTTCCAATATTAGTATTTATAAAAAACATTCCTTCATTTTTGAACTGTTCATGAAAAGACATTCCAGCAAATAATTGGTATTTAGTAATAATAACATACGAAACACTTTAAAAAAAGCCCGACATTATTGTTATAGAAAATTCTGACTTTCTCTGCATTAGAAACAATTATTTAATTGTCATAAAATGCAAAAACGAATTTCCAATCTGAAAAAGTAAATTGGAACAGTTTCAACAGAATGCAGTTCTTTCTTTTCCAGAAAAATGATTTCTTTGGTAATCCCTTTTCTTCGTAACCTAGCAACAAGCCAGCAAACTACTTCTAATGAGCGTACACTTATTATTTCGAGTCGTTATTGTTAACGGTTTCTTGTCGATAGTTGGTTTTTCTTCTTTTAACAAAAAGTTATTCTTTTGGGAGCGGTGATCGCATATTTCTCAAAAAATAATTGACTCAAAGACGATTTGTCCAAACAATCTCCAAGTCGCGTTACATTTAACCGCACGTAAGGTAAAAAATGATTCATTTCGGTTAAGGAATTAATTCTCATGTTTAGAAATGAATCTTTTTTAATGATAAATACTTTCTCAGTGAGCTTCTTTTTTTGAAAAATATGATTAAAAGGAAATGTTAAACATTATATGTACGTGTTTTAATTCTCTTTCGAGAGTAAAAGTTTTCTCTTAAAATGCATTCATTGTTATTATAGAGACTATTTTGTTTTTTAAAAATGTTATCATAAAGAAAAAAGTATTCTATTTAAAAATATTCTTTACATTCTGTTCCTCTTATTCTAAATAGGATGTTGGCAGAACTCTTTCAGTAATGGAACAAGCTATTATAACTGTACATTTTGTGATTTATTAAAACCCATTAACATTTTATTATTGAAAAATTTATATAATTAGATTACCAATGCATTTCAACAGGAAAATTTTTTATATGGAAATTATTTTCAATTTTTCACTGATATAACTATCTAATTTAGTTTCTTTTTACTGTCGGAGTTTTTTTAAAGTTTTAAGAAAAATCTATAATCTATCAATTTTATATATCACTTTAGATTTTATACGAAATCGTAATTGTAGAATGAGATAGACAGCAAATGTTACAGGAATCTAGTCTTTACAATAATTTTTTGTAATTCATAAGTTTGTAATATAAAGCTTTAACATCTTCTAATATTTGTATGTGGTCATATTAAAAAATTAATTAAATAGCAGAAAAAAGACCAGCTATTCAAAAGGGAATGTTCGAATTATTAAATGTAAATAATTTTTAATTTAATAACAAAAAGATTATTATACTTAAATAATTTTTAAAGTATTTATACTAAATGTAAGTTGAATTTAAAGCCAGAAGCGATGCATTTGTTCTATGCCCGCCATATTTTTAGAAATGAAGCAGGAAGCCCGATTAACCACTAGAAAGACCATTGAACTAAAAAGCTCCATATATTTTTCGAAACAATACAACATAAATAAATACAGCACAACTATTTACAAACATTTTTATAGTAGATTTACCATATTGTTTCTCGAAAAGTTGACAGGAATAACATTTATCGTTTAATGCGTCATCATCAACCTTTCTGAATACAATATCGTTAAGTTGTTTTTCTCATGATTGGTAAGCGATATCTGCCATGCTTGCATCAAGAAAGCTTCGCGATACACATAAAAGGCAGAAATTATAAAATACTTTCATATTCGTTTTGACTAGCATAAACAAAACTCTTCAACTACTACAAATAACCGTATTCTAGAAAAAAACAACTTCGAAGAAACTGTTCTTTATTCGGCGCAAAATCAGTTCACATCTGTAATTTATTTCGAAGATAGATGCAGTAACGGGTGTGGGTTAAATTGTTACCAAATAAATTTTTTAATTTTTTTTCAAGTGCAAAGTATGGGGTAAAGACGGCGACAAATGTATATGAATTTCTTTTAGGTTATGTTTTACTGTTGAATATTTTGATCTTAATTTATTTTTCCATATTCTTTTTCTTTTTTTACCTTTTTAACCACATATCATTCTCTTGGAACATCCATTAAGATTTAACTTCTTTATTTACTGAATACGAAGACAATTAGTACAATAGGTTCTGGTCGGTGACCGACGAGAGACACATGTAGGTACATAACTTTTATTGTATACATATGAATACTACATCAGTCCATTACTTTTCCACCTAATTTCCATCCAAACTGAGACATTTTTCATAACGTTCTGTAAGGTTTATTCTTTTTTCTCTTCTTAAAAAAGAAATGTGCACCAAGGAATGAAGCATACATTGCAGGATGTATCATCACTGTGGAAGCAACGGTGCGGCGAAAGATGACAAGGTCGACACCTGAACCGGCACTGAACGCAACGGTAGGGCTCAAGACGACAAGGCAGACACCTGAACCGGCACTGAAAGCAACGGTACGGCGCAAGATGACAAGGCCGACACCTGAACCCGCACGCCTCTTCAAACATTCGCACTACGCTAGCTTGAAGACGTTTCAATTTCGATGTCACATTCAGTGTGCACCAGAGCCATACACAAGAGTCGTGTTTCCAACCTGGAACCTTTCGGTCCCGAAACTGAGACCTTACTCTCAGGCCACCGCAACATTTGCGATCCAAAGAAACCTAAAAAACCTAAAGTTTCCACATTTCTTAGCCTAATTTATTTCTTATGCTAGCTATCATACAAGATGACTGAACACTAATCAGTTTACATGATTATTATATCATCCCATCAATACATATCATGAATAAAACCCGTGATTCTAGTATTTACAGAAGATAGAAGTTTTAGTAAAAAGTTAAAAATCAAAACCAAGACAAGATTTAAAGCCAGGAAATAGCGACGGAAAAAGTATTTCCGAGGCATCAGGCCAAATTTCTTCCTTTAAAATCAACTGAAATGCTTACTAGTAGTTTCCACAGTTCTTAGCTCAACTGTCTATTTTTATATAAGCTAGCATACAAAAGGACTGAAAACTATTCAGTTTACATGATTATAATACCATTCCATCAATTTACGCCGTGAATAAAATTCGTGATGTCCACTATTTACAGGATAAAGGGATTTCATAAAAAAGTGATAAATCAAAACTAAGACAAGATTTAAAACTCTAAAATTGGAAAGGGAAAATATTACCGAGATACCCGGCCAAAATCTCTGCCCCGGAGCAGAGCAAGCAGAAGGTGGGGGAACACCATAACTCACTTTACACTTTCGGCGTCGAAATTCAAAGCTCTAATGTTAAGCCGGCCTATTAGAATTTGATGGATGGTGCCTTAACATCCCTCCTAGGGAAATCGATCTTCTGTAAAAGCCAAAAACCGCTTGCCAACACCGCTTTCGAAAGGGCGTTTAAATATTTCGTTGCCCAAACTCAGATACTTTGCGGTATATTGCTTACGCTGAGTCTTGGTTTTAAAACAATCGCTGCTGTGATTCATGACTCATGATTCGGATCTTCTAATTTGATCACCTCTTTTGTACTATCTCTTATCCCCTTAACAGTGTAGATATCTGTACCCTTTATCTGTACCGTTTAATTAGATGCTTCACTTTTGTTTTGGGAATGGATTAATTGATTCCTTAAGTATTCTTCGAAATTTGACATCCGAACAGAATGTTTAATAAACCACTAGTTTAAAATTTGAATGCCGGTAAGTAATCAAATTCTTTTCCAACCTTGACCCAAACACATGGTAAAATATATCAAATAGAGAAAATTTCAAAACTCCATCGTAAAATTTTCATCCGCCTCTCGATTTACAATCCAAGACAATCCTTTTCACCCAGAGAGATTGCTGTTTCGTCTAGACGGGATCACATTTATATTTCCAATTGTCTGAAAGTGAAGAAAGCCTCTTATTATTAGATGGACACTTATGATTTTTATAAGTCAAAGAAGATTGCTTTTAAAATAGTGAGAAATATTTTGGGGTCAACTTTTAGCTTCACGTGAATGCATTCCACACTTTTAAATTATTAATTCACTGGAAATTCAGAAAATTCTTTGTTAGTATAGTTATCGTTAAAAAATCTTTAGCCAACTCGAAAATCTGATTTTCATTATGAATGAAGGATTTACGTGAATGCTTTCTGCACATTTCAATGGAAATCTTTGTTCTTAGTAAAGTTATCTGAAGAAAAGTTTTTGTCATTTCGAAAAACTGCTTTTCATTGTGTATAGAACAGAGTTGGAAGTAAGTTAGTTAAATTATGCAATCTTTTTTAGAATTGTTTTATGAAAAATATAAGGCATATGCATAACCATATATTGACCAAATTACGAACAGGATACTTGAAATAATTGTTTATTATATTTTGTAAGCAAAATTAATAAATAAAAGATTTGTATATAAATTAAATATCGCATGAACACTGTTTCAATAGCATTTCTATGTTTCTGTGTATGTCTAAACGAGCAATAACTTTTGTGCTGATTTAATTACACCATTTACGAAATTTACTTACAATCCAGCAATAAATCTATTCAAGTTCTTGTTAGATAATAAATTTTTAATTTTCATTATAAATTAATAGCTTGGTAAAATATTTAGTTTGAAAATATATTGAATTTTGCTCTAAGCTTCATGCTTAATTAATTAGTTGTTATTTAATTTTACCAAAGGGATAACAACTAAATATTTATCAAACAATATTTGAGAATTTTGAAACGTGTTTAGAATGTAGTCAAGAATTTTGAGTTGAAAATTTTCATATTTATGAATAGTTTAAATCACACCAGCTTTTCACAACACGCTCTTTAAACAAGTTACTAACGAAATTTATTACGCCATTTATCTTTTTTAACTTTCTAAGAAGGTGAATTAAATAAATCTGTCTAGATACAATATTTTTAAAATTTTTAAGTAATGTGAGTAAAATTTTAGTGAAAACGGATTTACACTTTTATTAGAATACTAAAATGTAATATTTTTATTTTAATTATCTTTTACTTTTTAGCTTTGCATTTATAATTCCTTATTAAAAATATTATGAAATCTTGTAATAATTTTTTCTCAAATTCACACCAGGTGGCGACACTCGAATGGAATCAAAACTTAATCGATTAAATGATAGTTAAGTTTTGAAAATATTAAAACAGTAATTCCATCCAGAATGCAAAAGTGAATATAGTATTTGAAAAAAACTATGACAAATCAGGAGGTAATAGATTCAATCTTTACTAATATGAAACAAGTCAAGCTAAAAAAATGTTTCCTTTGAACCTAAATTACTTTGTTTTAGGTTTTAACCTGATGGAATAGAGTTTCGCAATAAGTTCGTTGGAGTTTTGATGTAGTTTATTTATAAGAGAAATAAAGAAAATCAGTTGCAGGCATAAAATATGCATATTCGATGTATGTCCCTTTCGTGAATTGATTATCTCATTGCCACTTTAAAAATATCTGTTATTATGGTTCGTAGAGTAGCAGAAGTCCCAGATCAACAGACTTGTAATTTGAAGAGACATTAAGTATTCTATTTGATCGAAAAAGATAAGATAATAAGAGTGCCTGGTCAAAGAATTATCTGGAAGTATGCGTCTTTGAAGGTAAAAATGCGAAAGATTTTGAAATTAAACTTAAATTATTTTGCTAATTTTCTTGCAAAAAAAATTGCATTCACTGCAAGGCAACATTACTAATCTGAAACAAGATAATTATTTGTAGACGAGTTACATTAATCTAATTACGGAAAAAAGTGTCAAGTTAAAGTAACGCATTTTTCACAATTCTGTCACATAGAAGATACGATGAGAAATGCTTATGGTAAACAATGTATTTATCATGAAAATGGACAGATTTTCTGTTTCGAACGTAAAAATAGCTTTTTTTTTTCAGTGTGAAAGAATCGAAATGAATAAAACAAATATGTAATATACATTTTTTTTACAAAACTTCACTAAACACATGTACTCATTACCAAAATTCTCAAGTTTTATGTGTTCAGAATTTTCTTTACAGTACTCTGTCACAAATGAATCTTCTGCCGTTTTCTTAAAGCAATTTATTTTTTTCAAAGGTCTTTTGATCACTGATTGGCAGTCCAATGCTAACGTGCTAACAAGTCTGCTGCATTTGTTTAAACTTAAAAATAAAAAAAAAACAGTCTGTTTTTACGTTTAGTTGCATCAGAACATTGATGATATGAAAAAACAGCTGCCATTGAAAGTGATCAAAGATGGTTCACATCTATTCAGATTCCACGTTCGCTTGAGAAATTTAACATACATTCATTAACAAAAAAATGGAGATTCTTAAGGAGGATAAATAAAAGAACCTGCTGCACAGCTTTCTTTTTTTAAATAATGAAAAGCAGAAATGAACATCAGAGAAGCTTACGCACGCTTTAGAAATTCTTTCAGATTTAAAATCTCCACTCAAGAAGAAATACGCGGGCGTTTTTCAAATGACAAAAAATAAAAAAAAAGGGCGGATGGGATTTAAAAGTATTTCACTCGACTCTTTTGTTTAGAGAGCGAGGAACTACGTTTTAGACTCTTATTTATTTTTTTCAAAGCCAGCGACTTTAAAACATACAGAACCAAGCCTGCATTTGCCTTCTGTTCATTACGCTAATGATGCTGAACTCACTTTCAGGTTTCTGTGCAGTTCGTTCAAATAAACGAAAGCACTTACGACCAGAATTTGAGCAAACTGTTTACATCGCTAAATTTCATAAGCCATTTCGTTATTGCTGTGTTTATTTGTTGGGAAACAAATAGCGAAATATTTTCCTTCAAAATGTTCCATAATTTCTTCATAAAATA
>BGPR01043647.1:0-10572 GCA_013235015.1 Araneus ventricosus | reverse complement strand
TAATTTTTTTTCCTTTTGTTCTAAATTGTATTACAGACATCTTTTAAAAATTTTTTCCTTCTGTTCTAAATTGCATTACAGATATATTTAAAAATTTTTTTCCTTCTGTTCTAAATTGCATAACAGATTTTTTATAGATGCTTTAGAGTGCACCTCCTGTTCCTGTTTGGCGTGGCTGCAATTCTTCTTTTCTTATATTGTGTTTATAAATTTTACTTATTTATTTTCACTATATTTTTATAGTTATTGTTATCTATATTTAATTATTAATTATAATATTTGTGTTTACTTTCATGAAAAAGCTTCTACCCAAGATGAGTGTAGTTTGTGTTTTATATGTATGTTCCGAAATTTTCTTCCCTCCGAGTCGAGCTTTACACCCTTTGTGTCAGCTTAGCTGGCGTGGGAAATAAATATAGCAATAAAAAACCGGACAACTAAAGTTGCGCGGAAGGTAATATTTACCATTGTGTACTATTTTATTACAGCACTTGTCTCTTTTTCCGTTCTAAAACTAAATAGACTCTCTAAAAGTTCTAGTCTACGAAATAGACCTTCTACTATAAATTTTTATTTCCGGGCCGCTATAAATCGGTAAATTGTGACCACATTTTTTTCTCTGTAACTAAATGGAACTATAAAAACTTGCCAGAATTATTTTCAGTTAGTTGATGAACTAATATAATGTTGTGGTAAAAAACGAAATTTACTGGGAATGGAATTCGTAATTGTTAATCTTAGTTTGGTATCAAGACAAATAACAGTACCAAACATCATTCCACATCGAACACTTCAAAACATCTCAGCAACAAACAAGTTTGACCAATATTTTAGGATCTAGCTGCATGGTTTCCAAGAGTATTAAATACAAGAGAAATATTTACCTGGTTGCCCTTATGTTCAAGAGTATTTTATATGAGAAGTTCTTACCTGAAAATAAAGAAAATATTTTATTATGAGTCACTTATGATAAAAAACATTATAAAATAAGTTCATAGATAATGATATTAAATATAAAATGCTACAGAAGCTTTGAAGTTTTATCTATGTTCTAAAGAACTATTTCAGAGGCAAACCTGGTTTTTTATGATATGCAGTCTTCGAATACCATTGAATATTTAAACCTGAATATTTCCGAATTTAAAAATAGTGACAATATATATTTTATATGCTGAAATAATCCATTAGATTAGTCTCAAATTGTAACAATATGAAGGCTATTGAAAAAAAGTGTCATAAATTTGAATTGTAGTTAGATTACGAAGACGACGTTTGAGCGATCTACTCTTCCAACTTAACATCAAGAGAACATGAGGCAGTCCGACTCACAATGACATATTTAACTTGCACCGGGTTTTCACATACACGGTAGATTCGTTATTTATTAGCATAAATATCAATTCCTGTTTCAATTCTGAAAGAATTATTGGCGAAAAAGTTCTATTATATGCTTCAGCCTCTCGATTACACCGAGAAGTGATCTCAAATACCCTCTCAAAATTTGAATTTTGAAAAAGTAATGAGAAAATGTTTCCTTCTTTATAAAAATCATTCTGAGGCAAGAATTTTCTGCCAATGAATTTGCTTTATCTTGTTTTTCCTCTAAAGCAATAAACTCAGTCATGACATATGCAATGATACGATTCGATAGATTGTAAAACTGTCTACAATGTGACTGAAGACCCAACATATAAGGCAAGCGAGGGGAAATAAACTCTAATGACTTATTTGTACAACCGTACCAGTCCGTATGCAGAAAAAAATAATAAGATGGTATAGCATTTATACTGCCCATAAGGAAAAGGTAGGAATAATCGCAGTTTGAAAAGAAATATTTCACATGTTAAGCTCACTTATTTTAGTAAATTTATTGTCTAAATAACTATTTCGTTTCTCAATGGCTCTTAAAAAAGGTGGAATTTATTAATGGTACATTCATCTTGCGAGATTTTCCTTTCACCCTAAAATGATGATTTGGGCGATCAAATGCTTGTCATGTAACGCCGAGGGAAGCCGTTTCTTCTTAAAGGGTTAAAGTATAATTTTCATTTTATAATTACATAAAAGTGATATAATAACTCCACATTCAGTACAAAAAAGATCAATATTTCTTTACATAAAATATCAAAAATAGGTAAATTACAAAAGAAATTATTTTATTTTATTGTATCAGAAAACAGTTATAATAGGAAAAAATTTAAAATAAACTATTATGATAATATAATTATTATAAAAATAAATTCTATGAAATCGTAAAATCGAACATTTTTCAGCTTTATTTAACCATTTTTTAATCTCCTTCCTTTTGTTTCCATTATCTTATATCTATAGGACAAACAAGAATAAATTCCTTTACATAGCAAGAATTTCCCAAGGGTCTTTGAAATGCAATATGTTTTATATTAACGGATTTGTTTTTGTTAGTAGAAATTATGTATTTGCCTCTTTCTTTGTAAAATCTATCTTTCATATGTAAAATAATAATTAAATTTTATGGAATTTACTGCATTCCAATTTCCTTTTTAATTTTAAATACATTTTCAGTTGTGGTTTCTTTTTTTTAAAGTATTATCAGTGTCGCTGCTACAGTTGACTTTATTATGTTTTTATAGTTAAAAATACCTAATTTTTCTTAATGAAATGCACAAAATGAGATATTAAATGTTTTCTTTAATAAAAAAAAATTTCGAATATCTTTTGAAAAGAATGAAAATTGTTTTTATATCATCTAAAATATATTTATTTATGCAATCAGAAAAAGTAATTTTATGCTCTGCATCGCAACGAATAACTTTCATGTTCCAAGTAATAACAGCACTTTAAAGACTTTTTAATATAATTATTTTTAAAAAAATTAGCACGCTTTTGAGCTTTGAAACATTATTTTTTTGTTTTAAATGTTGACAAAGCAATTGACTTCGCTGCACTTCTTTAGTACTGAGAATATTCGAGGGATTTTTAAATAATACTTAAATATATTAAAATTACTCATTTTTATTCGCAAGATATTTGAGCATAGTTTTTTTAAAGGTGATAGGGCTCAATTCTGAATAAATATTTGCCTCAGTAAAATTTTTAACTAAAGCAAAATAAATAAAAAGACTTAATTTATTCAATAAATATAGCTCTCGGAAATATTCCTTTTTTACACCATCATTAAACAGTGGACAAATATTTAATTTTTTAAAAGCGTTTACGCTGGAGAAATAAAATCATATCGCACGTGCCATTTGGAATATTAAAGTTCGCTAACGGTGATAAAAAATAAGAAAATTTTAAGGCGTAGATATTGTCTTTTTTTTGAGCGGGGGAGTTTTCTCGCAAATATTTTATGTTAAAATCAAGGAACGATATTTGTTGTAATATAAAAATTTATGATCGCATAAAACAATTGCTTGCTTAATGAAGAGAGATGGATTAATCCTGACTTAATTCCTTATGAAAAGATTTGCGACTAATTGATAAATTAATCTTTTAATTATGCCTATTAAAAGTTTTAATGAACAAACATAAAGCTTCGTAGCATTTAATAAAATAAAAATAGCATACCTTTATATTACATTTTCTTTGAAAAATTAATTTCTTCTTATCTTCATTATATTAATTTACTATAATTCATTTCAATTATAAGGAATGTCAAAGAATTGATAAAATTTACTAAGTGTTCTCCCAAAACTATTGAAAATAAGGCATTTATTAAAATATTAAATAATGAAAAATTGTTCTTTCATTTACTGGTTTTCAGCAACAATAACGACTTCTGCAAAGACAATTTTTTATGACATTAGCTTTATAACTAAGTCTTTTATATGACTAAAACGATTTTATTCTGCAATGCATTATTATACTAATAGATAATTTTACAATTATTATTTTCACTTATGTTATATTAAAATGTTAATTATTTTTCAACAACAATTCAATTCCATATAGATTATGCAATTATTTTCTTAATAATTGTTTGCACAGAAGTGATTGAGTGAATGAAGTATTTCAGCATCATAAGAATTTTTCGAAAAAAGAATGCATGAGTACTATAAAAAATGAATCATTTTAAATTAACTACGCAGAATGAATGAATAATTTTTCATTTTCTTAAGAATGAACTCCAAATTCGGATACATTTTCACATTAAAAATCTAAATATAAAAGACTAACAAAACTATATATAGTATTAAAGCAAACGAATAATCAATTAACATGTGACATATTTTTAATTTTAAAAAATATATTCAACCTATACTGGTATAATTTTTTATCAAAATTTTAGTTTTAACAGTAGAAATTGAACTGTATTTTTCAAGCTTTAATTTAGTATTTTTAATTAATTTTCTAGTTTGTTTTCATAGTAAGAATTTTACTAAAAACCGATACAATGCAGAAAAGTTCAGATATTTTATTCTTCATAAAACATTTGGATTTAATATGATTATGAATAATGTCTCACTTTGAAGTTACAGAAAAAAGCAGACACAGAACAATTCAGATATTTATCCTTCATAAAATATTTAGATTTAAAATGGTTATGAATAATGTCTCACTTTGAAGTTACAGAAAAAAACAGACGATTTTATAAACATAAAACATTCTTCTATACAATCTTAAAATCATTTTACTGTGCGATTGTGAAAAATAGATTAATCAAAGCGTGGTGAACGACAGCAACAAAAAAAAAATTAATTTTTTTTATAAAACATATTAAGATAACGAAATTCCATGTTTCCTATCATAGAAATATGCGTTGAAATATATTCCATGATTCCAGCAAAGATTCAAACTGTTACACATCATCTTACGTAAGCCTTATGAGATGTCCTAAATAGAATAGTACTACATTCTCAAATATTTACGTATGCAAATACAGAATGAACTGATTTCAAATGCAAAGCTTTTAAATTCGAAATGCTTCACGAAGAATCGCTATTAAAATTGTGTGCAATGATTCGAAAACGTCTTGGGTAACATTTGTGGTTGCAAAGAACATTACGAATTTTTGAATTCATAGCGATTGCTCTCACTTGGGAATAATTCAGTCCAAGCCTTAGTCTATATCAGAGAATGAAACCTCAAGCATTTTATCCCAAAGCTCTTCAGTATATGCTCATGCTGTTGTAATGCAATATATTACGACTTATTTCATATCTTCTAAGAAATGGTTTGCATTTATGTTAAATTTAAAACTTTCACTCGCTCTCCACATATTTAATCAACAAATAATATTTGAAATCACTGCAGAATTATTTGTAACACTTAAACTGATTCAAAAAGAAATATATGTTTTTTATTTAAGAAATAACTCAATAATGTAATATAAAAACGTTACATTCTGTCCTCGCAGCTGTGTAATTCTAGTTCGTCTTAATAGTTATTCGTAAGAAAATCGAAATAATATAGTATAATACGCAAGCCCATAAGTAGCACACTGGGTTAAGGTATGGCATGAATGACTTAACCAGCATTACTAATATAATAACCCAGATCCTCCGGTAACGCTGTGACGTCACCAACAATAAAACTCGCGCCATAGCACTGCGAGACGTTAAACGACATTATTTCATTGTTAGAGAATCAAAATTTCAGTAATTTTAAATTTAAAAGAGTAATTGTTGTTCTAATTTCAAATTTAATGGCTCTAAAATAGAGGAATAAAATTTGCTATCCATTGATATAAAATTTATCTCCCTATGATCAATAGTTCCCGAGAAATTTTAAATTATATTAATCCTATATCTATCCTATTAAAATTCGAAGGTAAACAAACGTATGTATGTCCTTCTATCTTCTCACGAACCGCCGAACGGAGAAGCGCTCGGAAGGTACCAAAAGATGGGGAATAATCCAGGGAAGCCATTTCGGCCATTTAAATATCGAAATTTTAATTAGTGAAAAAAATATTAATTAAAAAATAATTGACAACAATGCTTTTCATTGTTTCGGATACTTTATAACAATACTTTTCATTGTTGCAGCGCAATTCAAAATACATTTTATTGTTGAAGTCGTTTACTTTAAAGAACATTGTTACAACAACAATAAAAAAGTGACGCTGACAAAAATAAAAAAAATGTATTGTTGAAAGTGTATAAATTCTTTTTTTATCCCGTGATATAACGTCCAACAAAATCATTTTAACGAAATTAAAAGGGGTGTTTTGTTTCTGTAAAGTTATGTGCCGAAAGATGTAGATTAGTTATGTTAGCGATTTTAATCATTATTCATTGATTTGATCAAGTTTAAATATTTGTAGAAGCTTCTATTTTAAGCTGATATTTTTGGAAGTTACTATTTTTGCTTTGTTCAATTCTCGCTTTTTCCGATGCCTAAAAGAAAAAGAGGAATTACAGGGGATGTTGCCAGTAGACGGGAGGCAATTAGAAAACGTGAAAGGAGAGTTGTTGAAACTGAAGAAGAAAGAAGCCGCCGATTGTCAACTATGGCACAACGTGGCCAGGACAGAAGAGTGAAAGAAACAGAAGAACAAAGAAATAGCCGATTGTCAGACATGGCACAACGTGGGCAGGAGAGAAGAGCCGAGGAAACAGAAGAACAAAGAAAAGAGAATACGTTTTGGGGGGAACGTAACGTTTACGTTAGCGACAATATATGTAAAAAAATAAATCGGAGGCGGGCATATGAAAATTAGTAATAAAAAGACTAGATTTGTGTGTGAAAGAATATTTACATTTCTTGGAGAAAGTAAGTGACAATATTTGTTGAAAAAAAACGGAGCCGGGCATATGAAAAAATATGGATCCGAAGGCCTCACGTGATCTCACTTCTCTCCGCCCGAGAATATCCCATTATTCAAGATTGCCCGTGCAACGCCGGGTCATGCAGCTAGTTTCAAATTAATTTCCGTTTTTCAATAGAAAGTAGTAAATTACGTCAGTGGTATATCATGCGCGTGATATAGTTTGGACGCCAAATTGTATCTTAAAGCAATCGTGGCGATGCTGTTTTCTTGCCAAGAATTAAATTAGCCACCAGTGACGTGAATCTACCATTCGTTCTCAACCGCCGCCAGTTCCCGTTAATTCCAGCTTACACGATGACTATCAACAAATCGCAGGGGCAAACTTTCGATCATGTTGGAATTTACCTCGACGACCCTGTCTTTTCACTGATGCACTTTCAAGGTCTAGGATTCCCAATCGCTTTAAAATTTACACAAAAACATCTGAAGTACAAGGAAAATTATTAAACAACGAAAAATACTTCACACGGAATGTTGTTTATCAACAGGTTTTTTGAATAAAGAAATATTTAAATAATATGTAAATAAAAAAAAGCATTTCCTGTCATAAAACATATGTTTATTTTATTTGTTTTCAAACAATGTTAAACATTTCTCTCGCATATATATCTATTTAAACACGTCAAATTTGAAGGGAAATCTCTCGAATGAAGAGGCAATTTGCACCCGTCAAACCATGACGGGTGATTTTCTAGTTGTTTATAAACAGGTTGACCGATGTGCGCTTTAGCAACTAATTGCTCGCTGCTATCGGTCGGCTACTGCTACTTGGAGGAGGCTTTCCTCCAAGTGAAACCCAATTGTGGTACAGTTTCCCCAAAACGTCTTACAGAAGGCAATCAATACTCAGACTCAGACTTCTACCTCAAGTCCTATCAACTGATCAATAGAAGATTCTCCACTTTCCCTTTCTCATGAGTTCTTGACTCATGGACTTGGCTAGATACCCAAGTGAGAGTTCCAGAAGGCAACCAATCCTCATAGTCAGACTTCTACCTCAAGTGCAATCTATTGATTAATAGAAGATTCTCCACTTTCCTTTTGTCATGAGTTCTTGACTCATGGACTTGGCTAGATATCCAAGTGAGTCTTCCAGAAGGCAACCAATCCTCATAGTCAGAACTTCTACCTCAAAGGCAATCTATTGATTAATAGTAGGTTCCTCAATGTCCCTTTCTCATGAGTTCTTGACTCATGAACTTGTCTAGATATCCAAGTGAGTCTTCCAGAAGGCAACCAATCCTCATAGTCAGAACTTCTACCTCAAGTGCAATCTATTGATTAATAGTAGGTTCCTCAATGTCCCTTTCTCATGAGTTCTTGACTCATGGACTTGGCTAGATACCCAAATGAGGTTCTGGGTTTGGCTTTGGTTTTGTGGCACAAGGGCCATACTGCGCCAAACACTTGTTAAATACAAATCACACATTAAAACTCAGTTTGAAACATTGCTAAAAGCGATAGAATTAAAACTCATGTAAGAGTTCAATATCCTTTAAAAAGGTAAAAATATTTGCACGAATATTAATCCAAGTGAGGTTAGAACCACTGTAGGGAGGTATAAAAGTGTTGAAATTCGTTAAACTCTTTAAGTTGAACTCTTCGACTCTTACAATGATTTCCTTAGTATACTTCGCATAGGAAAAAATAAGGATGGAATTTTTTTCAGAAGGCTAAACATCAGCATATTTTTCGTACAGATTAATTTATTGCAGAACATTATATTTGAATTAATCTTATCAAAGCTATTAACATAAACCAAAATTACCTCTCCTAAATTTAGCTCGCAAAATAACCACCATTGCAAAATGCACCTTTTATAATAATATTTATTTCTTATTTTGAAAATTACAGTTATCATTACACTTGATCTAATCAGTAATCAGTTTTATAAGTTCAGGAATACAAAGCATTAACCTATTAAAACAGGACACTCATTTATAATTTTATACAAGTGCATAAATACAGCAACAACAATCTTTATGTTTACAATTCAAACAGTTTTAAACGACGAAAACAATTTATTTTGGAAGACACTTCTTTTAAATTAACTATAAGATTATGAATCTTTTTGAATTTTTAAGTAGGTAATTAATTTTTAACCTTGTACAGTAAGCAATCCAACAACACATCTTTTTTAAAACATATGAATAATTACATTTTTAATAATATGCTTCTACTCGCCAATTTTTCTTTTCACATATTACAATATCAGGTGACTGTAATGCGGAAAACACTTCTGAAATTACACATGTTGCATAACATTTTCTGATTACGTTCGTTGTTGTAGAAAAATCGGGAAATATTCGTTTCCAAAGTGAAAAGAAGTGTACCAATTCTTAAAAGTAATAAAATATTCAGTGCGGAGACAAGACAGAAATTTACAAAAGGAAATATTTTCCAACTGCACAAATTAAATTTTGATTAAAATACATCTAAACATGCCATCTCTTTGCTTCGTAAAAGAAAATTTAATCTTGTAGAGGTATTTGCTTCAACGCAAAATCAAATCTTTAGATCTAAGCAATTGTGACGCAGTATTTATTTAAAATATTTTCCTACCAAGCGTCATGTTCAAATATCATTAGTAGAATATGTGTAATAAATATAGATTCGATTTATTGACACGCGACAGTAGAAATTTACTTTTATAATCATCACCTATTAGTGACAGCTGATACAGGATAAAGAATAAATTTCCAGTATTTTTTTTACTCTAACGAACTCGACTGTTATGTTTTAAGTATAGATAAAAAAAAACTTATAAAACTGAATTTGAGTTGGGAAAAGCACAAACCTTAAATATCTGTAAATTTTAAAGATGCAACATTTTAAGAATATATCATCTGTTGAAATCATTGCATCATTCGATACAATGGAACATTCTTTTGCCAGGACAAAATTACAGTTTCGTACAAAATGAAATAGATTTTCTTGAATTTCACTGTTGTCGAATGTCAGCAGTTAAGTTCTGTCGCATCTCTTATAAAGTTAAAACTGACTGACCTGTCATTTCAAAAATCAACACTGGCGCTGTGGTCGAACGCATAACAGCCCCAATTACGACCGGCTCGTGCTACGACCCTACCCCCTCATTACAGTGGTACGACCCGTCGTCGGAGATGGTCCCTATCAGCAACATGTCCAGGCTACATTCTCATATATGTGGTATGGTTGGAAAATTCATTTTGAATATATGGAAGTACTAAACGTTTGGAACGTGACTACATAATTCCGCCCAATATACGCTTTCTTTGAAGATACCTTTAAAAGCAAGCTTTAGAGAAAAAAATTTAGATCGTTTTAATTAATAATTTTTCATATTTCAACAGGTTGAACTCAGTTAATCACAAGACCAATCTCAATAAGTGACAAATAAAAGAAAATCATTAGACCAGGCTTACATCGACCATGTACTTCATTAAACACAGCATTACCAATTAACACAACCAATAATTGCAGATAAGTATATAATAAATATGATATTATGCTTAAAGTTTTCTAATGCTTCTTCATTTTTCTGGAGCATTATTGATTTTATTACATTTAATGGGATTTCTGTATGATTAATATGAACACAAAGAGTTATATAATTTTTCTATCAATTTCTGCAGTCATGTAAACTTTGTGAACTGTTTATCCGTATAAGCATAAATATACAAGAATTAAATCCAATATTTTACCCAACTGACAATGCAAAGGATAATATTGGATTTTTTTGACAGTTTTCATTCGTTCGAGGAAAAAGTACTTTCAACAACTATTAATCACAAAAACAGCCATAAGCGACTTAACAAAAGAAAATGCTGATACGAGGT
>BGPR01043646.1:0-12876 GCA_013235015.1 Araneus ventricosus | reverse complement strand
TAGAGAAAGGTCAATTTAACATTGGCGGTACGGGTACTGATCTCCTTAAATATTTTGTTATTAGTGCCGCGGAAAATCAGGGTAGATTTTTTTTCATTTTAGCTGCTTAAAGCTAAGCAGAAATGAAAAATGGTGTCCGATAAACTAAATTAAATTTGTAACTTTTGTCTGTTAGCCAATACTCGGTAACTTTAGATGTCTATAAATTTTGCCTCTCAACTTTTTGTTCCCCAATCGCAGCCCTGATATTTTATAGCCTCATTAACATTTATTTCACTGTCAACCCAAAGCATAACATAATTAAAAAAGTTTTTCCCACTGTAAAATAATGTAAAATGCAATTTATTTAAAATTTCATGAACATTTTCACTAGAAAACCTTAATGATCATTCTACATAATAATGTGTGTATTTTCCTTGCGGAAGAAAATGCATTTGAAATCACTTTTCGAATATCCTGTCATTGACTCCTTTGAAGTCAGGCTGCATTCCCTTTGCAAACCACATCATTTTCCCATCTTTTTTGCATGTCCTTTATGTGGACTTCATTTACTCTAATGCCTTGCACAGGAGGCAAGTCAGTAACAGATCTTGCAGAACTCATCCATTTTCTCTAGAAAGTTCTCCTCTTACACCACTAACTGAACACATATCTAACAAGGCCGAGTTCCAATTATCTCTGACAACTTGGTTGGTTGTAGCACCATTCTGAGTCCTAAACATATTCCTGAGCTGCTTAAGATTGTTCTGGGAGTATAAGAAGGCGGACTGGTCGGAAGACTAAGCAGTCGTCAGTGCCTCAACTATCCAATAGATCCAGGAGTATCATGGAGTAATGCTGACGCAATACTTAATGGAAACACGATTGGCCACATGGGTTTCATTTCCTTAAATGCATTGGTAGCCGGAGTTTTGTACTTTGGTTTCGACTTAGTTTTCAAGGTTTCTTATCAAGCTCAATCTTTCTCTTGTCCAAAGATTTATAAATATATCCTCAGAGCAGACACACTCTAACTTTTCAGCATGGTGTAGTGACTACGTCGGATGTGACAAAACCAGTTACGGCATATGTCGTGAGGAACCTGTAAGGGAAAATGACGGTGAGACAGTGTTTGATCTTACATTGACTACACATAGAAACTTGGATTTTTCGCATTCCTGGTATTGTTCTTCATCATTACGCACGCAATTTTGTATTTAGTGATGAGGAGAATCAGGCTGTGTTCCACTCCTGAGCTTCTAAGCACTATCTATCATAAAGGTTACCGGAAATCTATTAATACACAATTATCACGTATGAGTGACTGGTTCCCTTCTGATTTGCTCAAAACAACATGGATCCATGAATTCAGATCTCTAAACGAGTTAGAAATTGATTTTATCTAAAAAGTATGAGTAGCTAAAATTATCCATATTTTTACTGTAAGATCTGTGCTTATCCAATCTGTCTCTAGAAAGAGTGCATTCTGGACACCTAGTTAACTGTAAAAAAATAAAAATGTATCTATCAAACGAAATAATATACCATAAATGTTATTTAAGAATTTAAGATGTATTGTAGTTTTGCTGAAATCATCTTTAAGCTGGATTATTTTGAAATTAGCTAGTTAAAGTAAATACGTAACTGGAACGGAAGCATAGATGTACCTTTTCTCACAATCTATTATAGATACATGTTTGAATTTTTTTTATACTGTTTAAGTAGACATTTATCTCTTAACTGAGATGGAACATTTGCATAAATATGGCTTTTTTTTTAAAGTTTTAAACTGAATGTCAGTATGAATATTTCAAAAAACGCAATTTTCTAACACGAGATCAGCACTATTAAGAAATATTTTTGAATATCAGAAAAAAATTTCACATCAGTATATATGTATATTTACATGTATAGAATAGGTGGTAAAAATTTCAAGAGCACATATAAAGTAGATTTTGAGAGAATGGTACTTGCAGTTTCCAAAATTTTATTTTGAGATAATTTAAATTAAAGGTAAAAATCTTCTGTTACATTAATCTGTTTACATTTTTTTAAAGTTTATTTTAACTTACTTCTAATATGAACACGAGCAAAACACTTACACCGTTAGAACGGTCTTGAAATGTAATTTCAAGACCTTTAATTCAATATATAAAAATTTTTAAAAAATGAATTTTTGAAAGTATAACGGGTACTGACTTTCCTTGAGAAAAAGAATTTTATAGGCTTATTTTAATGGCCCATTATCTAATGCAAAAAATGAATATCTGACGATAAAGTAATCAGCACAAAAGTATTACCCACTTACACTATTTTACACAGTTAGATTCGAAGAGTTTTCCAGAAGGAACAATAAAAGAAAAAAAGTACCGAGATAAGTATCATTTTCTGTCCTGAAAAGTATTGAAGAGGCTTGCAGTATTCTGTGGTAAAACTTAATTGTTATTAAGTTATGCCAATAATGTAATTTGCATTACTTAAATTTGTTGTGTAGGTATTCCTGCTGCCTGCTTGTAATGTGATGTTTAAGTTATTAGATTTATGACTAATTTGAATAATTTTGCCCAGAATTTTCCTTCTCTTTAAGAGAAAATAAAAAATGGTCGTTATGATTCCTCTTAGTCTAAAAGGCTCAGCTATAAACACATGCAGTTTACTGATTGTTTTATATCATGGCAGCATATGAAAGTAATGGTGGTTTTCTATAAGAAAATTTTTAATGCGTGCTAAGAATGTTAGTATAATACGAATATTTTAGACAAATTTTTAATGCAGGGGTGCTTACTTCCCCATTCCAAAAATCCTGAAAATTAGCATGTTGTAAAAATTCGACATAATTTCGAAAAATCCATAATGTTAATGTGATACGCATACATACATATTTTAATAAAATGACTGGATTTTCACTAATTTATTCAGACATGAAGCTTGACTATTTCACTGAACTTTATATAATATAAAAATTTTTACTCTGACTTAATTATGAATTTGTTCTAAAACAAGATTTAAGATAGATAGTGAATCACTGGAAAATTCTCAATTCCGAATAAATTCGGAATACAATCACCATTGTTCTAACGTTCATTTAATTATAATAAAATCATTTTGACATTCACTTATTAGTGAGAAAACGCAGTTAAATGTTCAATTGCTCAAATAAGAAAACATGTATGCTTTTAGTTCGAAGCTCTTAAATTTAGAGAATTTCTAATTAATATAACGATAATATTCATAAAAAATGCCTACAGATTAAACACACATTCCGGAGTGATTCACATTTATAATATTATTATTCTAACTTTGTTACAATAATTATTCATTAAATCAACAATTCAGAAACTTATTTACTAGGTTATTCACCAAAATTAAGTTCAAATTTACTACACACATTCCTACAGAACACCGCCCCATGTCCCCGTGCGGCAACCGAACCGGTTGAATAGACATGGGACGAACACATTTACATATTTTTATGCTTTTTTGCAATTAAAAAAAAAACTTAAGAAATTGCATGCTTTTTTTTTACCACATGCATATGACGCTAATAATGCATTAACCATACTATAGTAACAACTAAATTTGAAGGAGCGGGAAAAGCCTAACAGTCATTACGATTAATTAAATAGTCAAAAGTTAATTATAAAGTACTTAAACGTATTTTATAAATCTGAATAGAATTTATGCTTAAACAATCAGCAAAATAAATAAATTAATTAAAATTTAAATATAAAAAAATAAACGAATATTGGTTAAGAATTCAAAGAATTCTTTTTATGAACTTTAAACGCGTAGTAGCACTTATTACATCATTCACTAGTGAAGTGACCACCCGTAGCTTTTTTCATATAATATCATATAATTCGCTCACTGCAAAACAAAATTTTTTGTTTAATCTAATAAAAGGTAATATGGCTGACGCTTGGCGAGTTTTTCATGATTTGGCGACAGCTTGGCGAGCGATGTACCGTACACTTTGGTTTTACCCTCAGAAGTAGTTGAGATTAATAATCTCAATATAGAGGTAATAAAAAGCACGTGGCTGAAGCTAATTTAATATTTTTAAGAAAGAATAACTGATTTTCAAAATTCAAATCAGGAAGTTCAGTAAAATAAATAATAATAATCGTAAGAAATTAGTTATAATATAAAATTATCGATACCATCAAAAAATTTCTTACCAACGAAGAATAAAAATAAGTTTAAAGAATGAGTAATCTTGAATGTAATAAAATTACGGTAGAACAGGAATAACCTTAACTTAACAAAACAATTTCATTTAAGAAGGAAAGAAAATTGTATACTAATTGCGAAAATGAGCAGAAATCATATTTATAAAATTTTACAGTAGTTGATCGAAACACATGACAGAATCACTTTTAAGCCTATGCATACAAATAAATGCAAAATTGCCGCAATCTTTATATGCAAGCAAATGAATAAACTTGCTTAATTATGAAATCAAAGGAGAAATAAAAATAGATAAAAGGCAATGAAAAAGGATAAAAAGCGGTCGCGTGTGTTTCTTTTGAACTAATTTATATACTTGTAGATTTTCGTAAAAAGATAATTTTTGTGTCACAAAAATAACGATCATAATCTTGAAGCTTTCCGAATACAGATTTCTCGAACACGTGGTTCAAAATGGCCTGTCAGCTAGTTTAACATTTTACGAATCAACTCCTCATATTGACGTGGATATAACTGTTTAAAAAAATTGAAAGAATAGTTGTAAAAAAAACCTAGTGATTTAACATTAACTTACCTTGAGAAGGAGCCTGTTCTTTTCAATCTAAAGAAGATATTCCCTCACACTATTAGGGTAAGGACGACAAATTTCAATTATTCCTCTGGACAGTTATTTTCTGTAGAAATTACAGATTTTTCAGTTGGCGATCAAAATAATTCCATCAAATTTCTAGACAGATGCCAAATTTCTAGGCGTATATATTGCAAGAAATAAACACGAGGTGCTTTTGTAGGGATACAAGGTTTACCTTCGTAAATTGGAAACAAGATCTTTCAAAATTTTGAAGAAACAAGCACTATGCACTTTCGCAAGAGTTCCAGCGTCAGTATCAAAAATCAGAATGAGAATAATCCAAATAGCTACAACATCACTATTCATGCAGTAACAAGCAAATGTCTCACACAAAGAATTTTGCCACAACAAGGGTTGGAACGACCTTGAAAAGGACAGTCTTCTGTGGCAGTGGTTCCCCCATTTAGTTCAGACCATGGAAAATCTCTGGCCCCTGCTTCTATTGCCTGGGGAGGACACACTGGCTCTTTGACCCTCACACGAAAGATAATTGGCATGGTCTTCTTGGGGGGTATAGTGGTTCTTCCGTACATATGTCCTGGTCCTGTGTACATATACGTTTCCCTACAAGTCATAAAACAGTCCATCAACGCTCTTCCGACAGCCAGTTTCGGTAGTGGATGTAACATTATCTTCAATTGTGACATTTGGCGAAGTTTGACATACACTTTAATAAAATTTCGATCGATTTGGATGATTTCTACATTATGTAATTTATTAGAAATAAATGTAATTTATTAGAAATAAATTACTGTTCAATGAGATTAGATAAATATGTACGTCGAAAATCATTGGATGATATTTCTTCTCATATATAATACTAGCAGGATGTCAGACGTCGTTCGGTCTTTTTAGCATCAAAACATTACGGGTGACTAGAAGCGCTATCTGTTTATTTTTTTATTAATATTTCATTCATAGAATAGCTACCTTTTGTGACCAGTTTGTTTACAAAAAATATTTATTTTCCAGGATGTTAAGTTATTAATAAGGGGTGCGTAACCTCTGTTGTTTGATAAGACTGAAAAATACGAATTTAATGGAAATTGAAAATTTATGCGGAAATAAATAACCTTTTTCTGCGCCTTCTTTTGAAATAAAGCATTTTAGTTTTAAGTATTTTGGCCTAAATTTCTGCGAATGGCCAAATTTAAAAGTAAAAATTTATAGGTGGATAATATTGTAATCGTTGTAAATATTGGATGAAAGAAACTATTTTTTTGTTGATTATTATTCTTGAAAACTAGATAACTTGAAAAAGAAATTAAATTTTCCCAAACTAATAGCAAGACAATTATTTTTAAAAAAAATCATTTAAATAAGATGCCAGCATTTTTCCAGATGAAAAATTTTGCAAACCATAAAGGTTTTTTTTTTTTTTTTTCATTTTTTCTTAGTCGAAATGTCTAAAAGGATTATAAAAGGTAAACTTTAACCTATGATACAAACAGAAATACAAATTTTACCATTAATTTTTATAAAACAAATATTTCCAATAAGTTATTTTTTCCGTCTGTGATTACTTTTTGAAAGATTTTTTTTCTCCTAGTCTTGGCTTTGCTTGATAAATTAAGAAGATTTTTTTTCTACTATTCTTTTCTAATTTCCTAAAACCTAAACTGATCATTACATAAAAAATTTAGAACTATATTAAAAAACTAGTATTTTTGCAATTGTAGTTTAGTATAAATAAAAATTAAAATTAAACCCAGAAAATTATATCAATATTTTAGACAAACATCTATTTAAAAATGCTTCAGACGATGCCTTATTACAAACATTTTATATACGCTATACATTTTGTTTTATATTGTATAATCATGCATTTGTATTCATCAGTATAGATTTTCGAGTCACGTTAATTTTTCGTTAGCATCTTTATATTGTCAATTTAAAAAATTGTCTATTGAAGCTAATAGAGCAGAAGAAAACTTGTCACTTTTGATAACTATCTCTTTAAATAAAATTATTAAATCAGACGAATGTCAGTTCATATAAATGTTTAAAAAATTTCAAACAAGGGTGTTAAATTTTGAAACTGCGAGTTATGAGAATCTTTGTTACACGATACTAACAAGATCTAGTATAAAAGAAAAAAAAAAGATTAGGTCTCATAAATTAAGAAAAATATATATACTTACTATATTTTTATAGACTAAGAAATATCATTAATAAGACATTTTTCCCAAAGTATTTTATATTATAATGAATAATATTAAAGAGCTAAATAATTGCTTCTTTATTATCCATTTATATGCAATTCCAATCAGAAGCATTTATTTTCCATGTGAATAGTTGAATTCACGATAAGTCGAATTAGCTTTCATCGTAAGTTAATACAATTATTTCAATGCTTTTTTCATTTCTTAGGCCTTGGAATTAATACTATCATAACATAGAAAAAATGTAAAATCCAAATAAACCCTTACTGATATTATTATTATTAATTAATTCGAGTCGTTTGATCTTAAGATTTATAGGCTATGGAATGGAGATTATAAATCTTCGCCTCAGGCTCTCCTTACAAAAAGCTACTATCGATGGCAAGATATTATAGGCCGCTCTAAACTATGTGAGTTTCGAATTTGGAGCGGAGGTTCCAGTTCAGACGATTCACGAAGACCCTCGTGTATTGTGTCTGACTGTCTCTTCAAGCAAAGACATTAGCCGTCAGATATCTGAAATTTTAATGTGATTGATTTTACACGCGGCAGATTCTTTCTTCGCTAGAGTGGCTCTGCAGATGTGTTTGGGGAAGCAGGGAGGGGAGGGGGGTGTTCTTACAATTCGAACAATGCCACTGTCGTGGTTTTCGAGGGAAAGTGAATTTCCCTTATCTTTGATAGAAAAGCTCGGACTCTCCTGTATTTGGGGTCCCTTTATTTCATGGCCTTGAGATTTGAGGTTAAACCACGCACAGGTGGTTAAATGCCCGCCGATGCTGCGGTGCGGAAGTTAGAAGCCAGCCCGGAGTGTCGAACCACTTTTCCGAGTGAGAGGCCTGTCCAAAATAGCCCACTCTCGTGTTTGTCAAAACTGGACGTTAAAATAACTAAACTACTATCTTAAGCTTTCTACGCCCTTAAAATTGTTAATAAAATGGCCGGAGGGCGTGATAATTAAGGGTACCCAGAATTTGAATTAAGATTAATTAAGAGAACAAAGGGGTATGGGAGGAAATGAAAGCTGTCACAGGGGAGAGTTCAAACTGCATACTTCATTAACGAAGCTAAACAGAAAAAGCTCCGTATTGTGGAAATATGAAAGTCAGAAGAAGAATATACTCCCTCTATGAGAGTGAAGTTTACACCTGTAATGTCGTCTCCTGAAACATACTGATCATATACCAGATATTATTTCCGTTAAATTTTCTTCTTATAATTTTTGTCTCTCTTTAAATCGCATTTGTCTATGCTTTTTAAACATTACTGCTTTTCAAACATTTATTTGACTCGTTTGAGGTGATTATGTTACAAGGGAATTTCGTATTACCATCAAAACATTATAAATTCGGAAGGAAACTTAAAGCAAGGATGTTTGCAGAATGTTTTGTCCAATTCTTATCTAACATTATTTGTTTACGTTCTTTTCGCAATGAGTACTGAACGAACTTAAAAGTTAGGCATGTTTTCCCCTTTCTTGCGCTTCCACATAAGGAAGCAGCTTGCAACAGGTAGGCAAAAGAAGCTTGTGTTTTCAATTCTTTTCAACAAACCCATTTAGTACTCACCTTTTGTAAGGAAATGTTAGAAGCGAAAAAGCGGATCCCATTATCCACAATTCGCAGATGCCAAAATAATTGCCACCTTCAAGTCCCTCAGGTGAAATTTGACAAAATACAAAGAGATTCATAGCAGGCAAAAGCAACATTCGGACACGGATTTGAGTGATGAACAGCTTCACTCAAATGACATTTGAAGCCCTACTCAGAAAGAAGAAAACGTGAAGGAATTTTCTACCTGCATTGAAAGAATGATCAGGAAATACAAAGGACACTCCTTTGAAGTCGTGGAGCGTATCATAGTCAGTGGGAATCTATTTGAAGAAGCTTGTCTTTCAGTTTCTACCAAAATGACAAGAATCCCGTATTTTCGTTCTATAAAAAATTTCGGAAAAAGGGGCAACCCGTGACCCACTGGAAGAGATGACCAAGCAGGAACAATTGAAAACCAGGATCCGTGACTTCTCATCAATTTATCATTTAAATGACGACACAATCTACTAACGGTTTTAGTGGCTATACTCTAAAATGAATTTTTAAACTCTTGCGGTTATCAGGCAATGAGAATAACTTGGTAACAATTCCTGACTTCATTGAATAAATAAGTTTTGGATTTTTAGTTGATATCAAAATCATTTCCTTACGAGTTATCGTCGAGTATATAATTACAAAATAAAAGAGAAAGACAAAGCAGTGTCGGCGCACGGGCAGTTGCCCCTCTTTACTAGGGATTAACCAGGGGAAATTAAATTTTCATTTTATTTGTCAAGTTCAACTGTTAACTTTTACTTCTCCGTCCCAATTTACTCAGAGCATCTTAAACTTACCATTTTATTGCAATTTTTTAAATTTTACTGCTTTGGGTGCGAGAGGTCGCGGGTTCAAATCCCGCCGAGCCCTTCATCATTCTCCCGTCTGTTACAGAAATGATATACAATCTCAAACTTACCATTTATTGCAAAATTTTAATATTATGTTCCCATGCGCCCCTTAAGCCTGATGCTCGGGATATATATACATCCCTGCCACCCTCACTATGCCGCTGCTTGATTCTTCTGCCTTGGCTTCATCTAACGATTGCATCAGCCACTGCATTCTGTGTGTAGTGATTTTTACGTCACTCAATTTATAGAAAGAATGCCAGCCTAAAACATTCAATAAAAAAAAAAACATGCAATGTTTTGAGAATTTAAATAAAGTATTTAGTAGACAAAACCAAAAAAAATCTAATATTTATTTCACACGTCAGTCCACGAAAGCTTTATTAAAATGCTCGTACTAATTATTCATCATCTTGCTAATTGGTTTCAAAGTTATCTAAAGGAAAATCAGCTCTACAAAGAAACTAATTTGGAGAATACATTAAAATTAAAGAAAAATAAGCGTAGAAATAAAATTGGCGCCACGGAAAGAGTAATTATTTTCAATTTGGAAGTGGTGTAACAGTTTTGTATATAAATCTACTCTGAAGTGATTAAAGAAAAGCATTAAAACTTCGATGCATTTTAATTAATTAAAATCTAATTAAAATTTTGAAAACCCTTTCTTAGTAAGCAACTAATACCCGGAAGAAACTTACAGCAAAGAAAGGCAGTATTTATTACGGAACAACCATGGGGCGTTATCCATTCAATTTTCTCATATAGCTTCGGTATTTAGCAGCGTATTGAACCAGCAATTTGTCACTTACATTACTAGTAATTTGTCATTGTCTGGTGTTATGTTTAATTTTAGAAAATAACTAGCTGATATACTGACATTGCTCGAGAAGAAAATATTTCCAAGTCTATGAACTAGTAAAGATTCAAACTTGACTGAACATTTTCGCATCAGCATCTTTCATCATTTTCGTCTCGACCTTTTGGCTCCACATTTCCTACTACGTCACAACAAACTCTTAATATCATGGTTTTTTATTACCACCATCCAAAGTACCATTCTCTTCCTTTTGGTTCTATAGACCTGATCGAGATAAACACCCGACACTGAAAAAATTCTAAACTTCAAACTTTTACTTGCCCAAAGGGACATTCTTTAGTATTGTCCTCAAGTCAAGCCAACTTCTAAAGAGTTACCATACCCTTTTGCATGAAATAATCTGGTCCAGAGACCACATTCCTACCTAATGTAACTTTGTTAGAGTGCTGCTAACCCCATAAGTTGGACAAAAGGAACAATAGGCAAGGCTCTTTACAGTTTCTCTCCCCTCGGTGGATACCGCCTGGGAAGGAACTTTCTGGTCAGCTAGGGAAGAGTGAGTGAGGAAGATATCCTTGCATTAGTAAAATGAAAAAGACAACTATATTTTAGATTCGTCTTCAGATATGAAGGAAAGAACAAGACGAACCAGGGCCTTCAATTGCAGATGCAAAGCAGCTACAACAGATTTTGAACAATTGTTTTAACAGAAAACATCTACGAACATAGTGTGGACCTGTTTAAAATATGTGGATAAACAAATTGACGAGTTGTATATAAAATCCGAAAACTTTTCAACAAAAAATAACATCTTTTTTCAATGTAGTGGAATTAGCAAATAAGTTAAAAAAAGATAAATGTTTAGTTTGTTTATTATGAGTATATTATTTAATACTTTATTTTCCTAATTACTAATGAAAATGTTAGGTTATTAAAAGTTTATCATAGAAGTAGTATCTTAGCATGTTGGAACATTTTCTTTTTTTTTGCAAATGTCGGATTACAGCGAACCTCAGTTAAAACGAACTTCTGAGTCGGTCCGTTATAACGAGGTTTGACTGTAATTCTGAAAGTTGAAAATAGCGCAGTTACTTAGAAATGTACCCAGAAAATAATGTACAAATTTCATGTCGCTACCGTTTAGAGGAGCTCTTGACCGGAACACATATATTTTCTGTTTTATATTATAGTGCATAAGAAAATGTTTATTAACCATAGAATGTCATCTTTCGATTTTCTGTCATTTCTTTATTCCGCCCATTTTGAGTTCAACATTTTCGTTTAGTGAAGAAAATGGAGTGTGCATTGAGACAGTACCTCTTAGCGTTGATGGTTCATTCAAAATTATAAAAAAAACTCTACGATTTTGGTGTCAGACTTAAAAAATTTCACCTGCTTCATTCCCTAGGGTGCTCGCTCTCGAAGTGTAGTATTTCGTTCTTCTTCTGGTGCAGGTGGAAGTTTAGAAAGGAGTTACCATAGATTGGAGCTTCGATCTGATTGTGGTTTATTTAACATTACGATTAACTTATATCGATTATTTATATTTTAATTTAAATTATATCGGTATTAGTCCTTGTTTGAGGAAAGTTAATTTGGTCCTTAGCATTTTCCCACGGAAGCTGATTGATTGTTATAAGTCAAAGGTTTGTCAATGCGCTAAAGCCGATAAATCATATAGACACCGATAAAGTTTACAATGCTGCAGCCTTTCCAGCGCTTGTGCGCAAGGAAACTACTTAATGACTTAGCGCTAATGAGGTGTGCGCAATTTCCACAATACCATGATTACGGTGCATCCCAAAATATTTATGGGGCACTTCAAAACTGGCCTTAAACTAATAAAATCGTCACCAATCCTTTTAGGTCAAAGGAAAAAAAAAAAGAAGATAGATGACAATGGAAAGAAAATTCTTTCAATGTAGTTTTGGTAAATTTCAATTGAATGACTTGAAGTGATTGTAATAGTACTGAAAAAAAAAGAACAAATATACTAGTGGTATAGTGAAGAGAGGAAGGAAGAGGAATTATAGATGCCCGGGAACCAGTCTAGAGAGGCACTCGAAATGAAATATTTCACTTTTAAAAGTGAAATGTGCGAATATAGGAAGAAAAGAATTTACCCTGAGATTATTTCTACGGTAATCACTGGCCATAATTACACTAATAAATTCAGACAGTAACCAAAAGGACAATGGCGACAAGGTAAAGAGACCTCCATTAATACTAATGGCAAAAAAGAAAAAAACGAAAATCTCTTTTTTACCGTTTTATTAACTCGTTTCTGTCTCACTCCTGTCCTGATTTCGACTACAAATTTTGCAATAATTTTAAACTCACTTCCGATGAAGCTGGAGCTGAGAGCTTTAAACATAGCTCAAGAACTAGATGAAGTACAATATTAATTCACTTTCTTCTGTCTGTTTTGTCTGTTCAATTTTTTATTTCATATTTAGTGTTTATGCGACCCCAGAGCTTCTGATAGTGCAGCTGTCAGGCGTCACTCATGAATAGCGAGGAGGAAATCCTCAGGATTTGAAAAGTTCAAGAAATCGGGGAACATCAGAAGAGTGGATTGAATTCTTAGGGGGATTTTTGCATGGTGAGCAGTAATTTGTTTGCCGTAGGAATTCCAGAGCGGGTGGGAATAAATGCTTTC
>BGPR01043645.1:0-12876 GCA_013235015.1 Araneus ventricosus | reverse complement strand
TAGGACCCGTAGGCGCGTATGCAGACCACTCTACTAGCTCGGACCACCCTCAGGAGAAAATAAATTAGAGTTTTCCGTTTTTCATTATGTCATGGGTCGTAAATGTTTTGTATCAGTTTCACGGCAAATTTGCTTCGCAAGGGGGGGTGATCGATTATGATATGTTACTTTGCAGGAGTTTCGCTGCAAATTTGTCGCGTCAAGTTTGTCATGACAAGATAATATCCAGAAAAAAATCGCACTTGCTGCAAATGTGCATGCTATCTGGGATGAACTTTTATCTGGGGGACTAGTCCACCGATCAATTATTTTAAATAAATAGATGAAATTAAGTTGTTTTAAACATTTTAATTAGCAATTATTTTGTGTAAAATGGAGGAGAAATTTGATTCCAATTTCTTTTTCAAATAATCTCATTTTAAAAGAGTGTCTTATAATTGAATCAAACCATAAAGATTAAATTCAATGATTAAGTAATATCAATTCGAAAGTACCGAAAGTTAATCAATAACAAAACCTACCTATTCTTCAATTTTAAAGAAAATCATCATACTTATCCTAGCGGGGCTATCACATTTCCGAGCTCAAATCTCCGATCATCGGTACATGGATGAATTCGATGCCCCTCCCCAACAAGTGACCCGAAACCGTCCTCTATTAATAGATAGTCAAGACGCACCTCGAGCTTTGAATATTCCGAGCTAAGTGTTTCTCTCTTGCGGAAAATCTCGCATTTCCCTTTCAAGCGAGCTCTTGTCTTGAGGACGTCGCTCGCTCTGACAAGCAAATTAATCTCTTCCCTGTACCATCAGGTTGTGTTAGGGCTGATGATATCAGGAGAGAAAAATATTAATGAATAATGAATTGCTGGTATCCTCTCACTTTAAACAGAATGAGGCGTTTGCTTCACCAGCTTTGTGGAGTTGTTTCTAATTACAAAAGTTTGGAGAGAGTTTGGGTGAGAAATTTAAGATTCCGAATGAATTACTAATACAAATGAGGATTTTTATCTTTTGCTATACTGATATTGTTATGAAGATGAGGCTGATGATGGCTACGAGGGTAAAGTTATTCGTTCGAACGATCTATTTTCTTGAAAGGCTTTTACTAGAATTTTAATTAATTAATTTAATTCTTCATCTTAATTTGCTTTAATAATGATTTAAAAGGTAAATAAATATTTTCGGGTCTCTTTAGGAAATGGAAAATTACATTTACTTTTTCGTTCAATTTTTATTCCTATGTTCTGAATTATGATTTCTTCTAAATTGTAGACTTTTATGCATGCGGAATTAACGATTTCCTAAAAGATGGTACAGATATTGCAATAAGAATTTTTTCTTTTTATATGCAGGTTAGTACAACTGTTGTGCCATTAAGGCACCTTGTTTTCCAATTTCACCTTGTTAATCATTTTTAAAAGAAGAATAACCCGAAATCTTCTGATAAGCAGAAAAATTAGTAGTGGAGAATGGGGTAAAACTGGAAACTGGACTGAAACCGGGTACCCTTGATTCTGGCGCTATTAGTTCTCCTTTCCAGAGACAGACACTGAATTACTCTCTGCTAGTTAAGAAAAAGGAACATTCATAGTGGCTTGATGTTGTTGAATTCACTACGTCTGTGGAGGTTTATTTGTTTTAAGACGTCAACTCTCTAGTGTTTGGTTGATTTTAAAGCTTCCTTATTTAATAATCATCACAGTTATAAAAACTATATTTAGTACAGCTTATTATACGTTTACTATGGATTTATAGCCTATCAAACAATAAATATTTAGTCCAATATTTGCGTGGTTCTATATCGTTTTCCATACCCTCTGCACTAGGGGTAAAACTGGGTATTCCAAGTGGCGTAAGACCGAGACAGTCAGTAAGGATGATTTGTCCAATGAAGACGATCGAAACACATTAGATGTTGATTATTTATATTTTAATGATGTGTTTTCTAAAAATTTCTTTAAATAAATGATGAAGGTTAATAAATGAAGAAGTTAATCCAGTGTAGAAACTGTCTTAACTGTGCCCACGAAAGTTGCAGTGGCGCAGAGGAAGAAGTCAACTGCTTTACATGTGGATTTTGTAACTAATATTTAGATTGTTATTAAAATCAAAATCTGCTACTTTTCCTCTGAACTAATCTGCTACTTTTCCTCTGAAAATTGAGTTTCCCTAATTTCCGATAGAGTTAACATGTGTGCCCGATTTTTACCCCACTAGTAGGGTAAAACGGGTGAACGGTAGCATTAGTAATAAAAGTAGTAAAACTATGACTTTTCTGGAGATATACATTGTACTCTGATTAACAATGAACGTTTTGATAAAATTTGACGGAAAGATACATTGTACTCCGATAAACAATGAACGTTTTAATAAAAGTTGACGGAACGATACATTGTACTCCGATAAACAATGAACGTTTTAATAAAATTTGACGGAAAGATACATTGTACTCCGATAAACAATGAACGTTTTGATAAAATTTGACGGAAAGATACATTGTACTCCGATAAACAATGAACGTTTTAATAAAAGTTGACGGAACGATACATTGTACTCCGATAAACAATGAACGTTTTAATAAAAGTTGACGGAAAGATACATTGTACTCCGATAAACAATGAACGTTTTAATAAAAGTTGACGGAACGATACATTGTACTCCGATAAACAATGAACGTTTTAATAAAATTTGACGGAACGATACATTGTACTCCGATAAACAATGAACGTTTTAATAAAAGTTGACGGAAAGATACATTGTACTCCGATAAACAATGAACGTTTTAATAAAATTTGACAATCTGTGTGTCGATTAGTATCGCTCCAAAAGACATTCGAGTCGTAGGTACCCAATTTACCAAACTTTCCTAGTTGACCAAAGGCAGTGAATGAGAAAATTTCACCCTGAAGTGGAGATCTTTCGATTCATTGTTCTTACTCTTTGGCTTGATCTCCATGGTCACCAATGAGTGGATGATTGATTACAGGATGTCGGAAACAAAATGAAGGAGACGCGAGATCTGTTGGGAAGAAAATGTTCTTAATTAAGAATTGTGGGATGGTCTCTTTATTTCCCGCGAAAGACCTGGGGCATTGTTTCCACATTCTTCAGACCTTCGATCTTACACTAAAGGTCTTAAACTATAGAGAAATATTTGAGGCTCGAAAATTCTGATAGGATTTTCTTCTTTTATATTCTTTAAATGATTGATTGATTGGGGTTTTATGGCACAAGGGCCAGAATTGGCCAAGCTGCGCCAAACATTTGTTTAGATTTGTGCTAAACTATGCAAAAATTAGGGCAAGATAAAAATGTGGAACTAATGTATATAAAAATAGTGTAAATATTAAAAAAAGGGAAAAGTGCTTAAATGAGAGGATAAAAGCCAATTGATTTTAAAAAAAGTAAAAGGTGAACATGAGGAGTCTTTCCAAGTAAATCGGTTAAGGAAATAGCACTGGATTGAAAGTAACGTAACCTCAGAGAGTTAAAATTGGGGCATTCAGAAAGGATATGAAGGACTGACATAATGCAATTGCATTATGTCAGTCCTTCAGTCAGTTGCCATATATTCTTTAAAACTTAAGGTAAACAGATAAATGATGGAAATAGAAGAAAGTTCTAAAACCACGCTTTTAGAACTAAATATGTATAAAATAAATTTGTTGTATCAAAATTTTGGTGATGAAGGACGGTCTTAAACTATAAAGAAATATTTGGGGCTCGAAAATTCTGTTAGTATTTTCTTCTTCTATATGCTTTAGAACGTAAGGAAAACATTTAAATTATAAAAACAGAAAACAATTTTAAAACTAGACTTTTAGTATTAAAAATGTAGAAAATAACTCTACATTTAGGCAAAACCATAAAAGCCTGAAGCGTTAATATGGACTTACTAACTAAAATTGGCTTTCATCGCAATTATGTTTCAGAATTTTCTTTCTTGTAATATTCACTGTGGGTTGGTTTCTCTATCGTATTGTTTTCAGCGCCATAGGCTCTTAAAAGTTTTGTTTTGATATACTGATTTTTGATGGAAAAATTATTTTCTGCTTTTGAGTACACAAACAAAAAAAGCGAGTTTAAAAACTTTTTTGGTTTTGTATTTTTTGCTTCTTAGTTCTTAATATATTTCATGATCCAGTATTATATTATGGAATCTTATGATCAATGTTCTTCAAATTCATTAAATAGATGGCGCCTCTTATATGGAAACAAAATCTATCAAAAATGATGGATTCTACTGAGACCGGAATTCTGAAAATAATAAAATTTTGTATTTTCATCGGGGATACTCAACAATAAAAATTTGGTTATTTAGCATGTCAAAAAAATCGATTAAAAATTTCATCGTTAAAAAAATTAAATTTACAAATTTAAAAGCAGTTACAATCAATAAGCGTGCCAAAAATCATATTGCCTCAAATGATAGTCTTTAGACTTTAACATCTTTTTGTTTGATTATCTCTTTGAGTTTGATGCGTAAAAATACTTTGTTGAGGGAACCATAATTAAACTATGCATAAAATTTAATTGGAATAAAACACAACTAATATTCCGAGCTAACAAGCTGGCGGCTAAGGCGGCTAGTTTGAAATAAGCAAGGATTAGTTAAGGGGAAACTTTTCGAAAAACTTTTCCACGGAAAGACATTCCACATTTCCCCCACTATCTGATTTAGTTACCACGACAACTGATGAGTGGAGGACAGATTACAAGGTGTCCGATACAAAGTGAGTTAGACACCCGACCTGCTGAAGAGAGAATGCTCTTAATTAAGAACTGCGAATCTGTCTCTCCTTTATTTCCTGTGAAGGACTTGGAGGACCGATTCGAACTTCATTCTGCAAGTCCAAATGGGGAAATTCTTACCATTTTTTTCTGTTTTGCATAGTTGCTGAATGAGAAGCTTAAAATCAACATTAAGTAACACCTGTCATGGTATGACAGGTTGCCTCAGGCAAATTGCCTCTTCATTCGAGAGATTTCCCGTCAAATTTCACGTGTTTAAATAGTTATATATGCGAGAGATATGTTTAACATTGATTGAAAACAAATACAATAAACATATGTTTTATGACAGGAAATATTTTTTTATTTACATATTTCTTTATTGAAAAAAACTTCTTGGTGAAAAACATTCCGTGTGAAGTAATTTTCGTTGTTAAACAATTTTATTATAATTCAATAACCATGAAATTCTCAGCTTGTCAAACGTAAGTCGAAAGTTAACATTTCAAAGGAATTCTTTTTCGAAATTCTAATCGAAACAAAGCACTTCTCTGCTTGTCAAATATTGCCAAAAATATTATAAAATTTTATTATAACGATTGCAATAAATAATCAGATGCATCGTGGCGTTCAAACTATATCACGCGCATGATATACCACTGACATAATTTACTACTTTCTATTAAAAACGGAAATTAATTTGAAATATAGGATTAATATAATTTAAAATTTCTCGGGAACTATTGATCATAGCGAGATCAATTTTAGATCAATCGATAGAAAATTTTATTTCACTATTTTAGAGTTATTAAATTTGAAAATAGAACGACAATGACTCTTTTAATAAAATAATGCTGTTTAACATCTCGCAGTGCTATGGCGAGAGTTTTATTGTTGGTGACGTCAGAGCGTTAACGAGAGACAGATCTGGACTATTATATTATTAATAATAATTTTTATAATATATGTTCATCGTAGGGTAGAATATCGTGAACTGAAAAATATATTGAAATAAAGCGATTTCAGAAAGTATTTGTTACGCAATAGGAATTTAAAAAGTCAACAAAATATTTGAAAATATGTAGGATAGTCAAAAAAGTATTGGAATGATTACATTACTGATAAAAAATATCAGACGGAGTTTATTTTCAGATGTTCTGTTTCGAAGTGCCATCATTACTTCCATACATCCAAATAAATGTATTAAGCTCAAGGAACTGTGTTTTAATCAATTCCACAGAGTTATCTTTGAGCACGAAAATTACTTACCTGTGTGTAATGCCTGCATATATTTTAGTTTTACAAAAGGGGTCATCCAGAGGCCACCCGGGGCCGGGTAAGCCGGGCAAATGCCCGTGGCGCCAATTCCGGGGTGGCGCCAAAACGCGAGTGCTAAAGGAAAAACCAGCTAGAGTTGTCTCTCCGAAACTTTCTCGCATACGCCTAACACAGGTGAAGGGGAAAATACACTGAGCGCCAGAAATGTGCGGTATTACCTAACACAGGTGGGGAAAATTCTCCAGCGTTCGCGCCTTTTTTTGCGTCGTAGAGTGGGGGAAAAAACCGAATATGCAATTTCCACGTCCTTTTTTAACCGATTGAAACGAAAATTGGACACAAATCTGCAATTAAGATTAGAAAGCTACATACAAAATTTCATTTATCTTACTAATTTTGTTAAGAAGTTATTAAGTTCAAAAGTATGCGATTATACAGACCAACAGACCGTCAACCCTTTGACGGATTGGGCCTAAAATATTATACGGACCTATATTCGTGATGATAAAACTGTGTATCAAGTTTTATCCATCTAGCTATTTAAGCTTTTGTGTTAAAGTGTTCACATGACCGCGGACAGACAAACAGACAGAATTCCAGTTGACGGTTTTGTCCAAAATTTGGTAGAAACCTATAAGTTATGTGTAAAGATCACATACCAAATCTCATCGCTCTAGCTCTAATAGTTTTTGAGTTATCGTTTTCACAGAACAGAACGCCGTCCCTTACCCCCGTACCCGTGACCAGATCGGTCACTGAACGGTTTGATGGGCAAGACACGGGAATTTTATTTAAGGAAAAGAAAAACAAGATAAACAAAAAGACGGAAATATATACACTATGTACAGCACAGGCATTTTCACTTTTACACTATTAGTTCGTAATAGTCTTCTTTTCTTTGGATGTTGAAATACCTTTCTGTTATTTGGAGGCGGAATGTCCGGTGATTGAGCTACTTAGTTCAGCTCTCTGGGATGTTGAAGGCTAGGGAGGCCGGAAAAGATCTCTGTTTTCGCTAATGAATTTGATGATCCCACGAATTTTCTGCCTGGAGACGAGGTTATTGGCGACCCTTTTCAGCCATTCTTGTTCGAAGTTTGGCGCTGGCTTCCTCATATGCCAAGACACTGTATAGATACACTCCGTGGCATAGTGAAGTACCGTGCCAATTTCACCACAACTGCAATAGTCGCTGTCAGACAGGTGAAATCTTTTGAGGTAGGCAGGGAAAGGTCCATGTTGAGAGAAGAAGATAACATCCTCTCTAATCCAGTTAGTGGGACGGAGACTAACTGAGGGCATGATGTTAAAGATTTTCCTGCCTGTATCGCCATTCTTCCATGAGGTTTGCCACTCCTCAAGCATCCTCTTCCAGAGGAGGCCTTTTATGTACGGTTTAGGAAGCTTAGTAGACAGACAGACATAATTCCAAAATTGTGTTTTTCGGACTCAGGGAGTTCTAAAAGGTGGAGATTCGTCAAAATCTCGAGTTCGAATTTTTTGACGATTACAATATTTTCTCTTTGTACACTTCGTACACGAGAAAGTAAAAAATGGTTTAATAGACATGAGAGCTCCGGAAAGGAGGCAAATAATTTCATATTACTGCCTCCTCCCCTTTTCCTGAATAATAACATTAAGACCAGTGGCGCTTAGAACGTTTCTGACTTCTGATTACAGCTGCTAGCGAGATAAGTTTTTCTAAAGTGAAACCTATCAGAACCTATTTCTGATCCACCATCACCCCGGAGCGATTGGTTGGCTTAGTAATCATGGAACTTAGAATAATTCTGAACGGAATTTCCAGAACACTGAAATTGGTCAAATAATGAAACATTTTGCTGATAAAAAAGACAGAAAAAGTGAATTTTTAGACAGAATTTATAATACTGTCATATATTTTTTAAAAAGATTTGTTGAATATTCTATTTTAGTTTCAGTAAAATCACTATATTATCTTAAAAAATATCTGAAGTTTAAAATTATTACCATAATATTATTAAGTCATATTCGCAGGCAATACATGCATATTTCTAAGTAAAAGCTTGTTTGATAATTAGAATACAGACATTATAGATTTTAACTCTTTAATTCCGAGGAGACTTTTTTCTTCTAGCATCTATAAAACCGGACACTTTCGGGAGGATGCGACATGAATCGAACTCTCCCAACATGGGTGGTCATTTACCCCCGCCCACCTCCTGCTGTAACCTTCCCTTAAGGCGCTCGGAAACGGGCTGCGGTTGGCATGGATAATTGGACCTCCTACTGCGCTTATCTCCGAAGAGATCTCAGAACCTCCCCTCCCCTCAAAAGAACCCAACCGCCTCAAACCGGCTTTCGTCGCTGCTAAGGGGAAATTTTTAGACCGCCCGAGACCGCCTCGCTCGGTGTGAGAGGGTTAAAAATTTCATTGGTTGAGAGTGGGCGCCATATTCTTGCCTTGCCCTGTTGCTAAAGTTAAATCGGGCAGCTTTCGGTGTCATCTAATAAGACAGTACAAAAAACTACATTGCTAAGGTTTTAATATAAGTCCGTGCAATACGTTACATAAAATACTGACCGATGTCAATTAAGCTTTATGTATATGTTACCGTTAAAGTATGAAATCCGTTATTTCATAGAATACCTAGTTATTCCATGAAATAACTGATCGTGTCCGTTAAAGTGTAAAACTCTCTTGTATTTCATGGTTTAACTAGTTATTTCATAGAATAACGATCTGCAGCCCGTTAAAGTGTTAAATAATCTATATCATATATCTCGCGCGAATTAAAATCAAAGAAGTAACGGATGTAGAAATATCGCTCCGGTCGGTTGCTACAGCTCAAAGTTTAGGTACTGGTCAGGGATTTAAAAAATGTTCGTGTAAAACCCAGTGTGTCAACAAAAAATGTTTTTGTTTCAGAAATAATGTTCTTTGTAATTCCAAGTGTCATTTTAGTAATCCTTGTTCTAACAAATGATTTTACTGTACGTTTCCATAAATACCATTTATACGCTGCATAAATTAGATAAATTGCTTCTTTTTCATTTTAATTGTCTATCATTAGTTTAATTTCATTTTAGATAAATTGTTTATTTTACACTTTAACTGTCTCTCATTAGTTAATTTATAGAATACCTAGTTATTTCATAGAATAACTAGTTAAAGTGTCAAATTAATAACATATTACACACTTTAACGGACACGATCAGTTATTTCATGGAATAACTAGGTATTCTATGAAATAACTGCATTATATACTTTAACGGTAACATATATAAGGAGTAGATTTATTTGTGACAAGCATTCGAAATAAATGTTTGCGAATGGACATTTTTCATCATTCATAGCCTTCCTTATTGCCCTTTCTCATCACTGAGCCCCAATTTAGAAATAATACATATCTTGCAGTCTTTTAATATCAAATCTCATCAATAAAGTTCATATTTTAAATAAAATAATTAACGTGAAATTCTTTAAAAGAAACTTCCGCAAAAAAAATTCCAAATGGAGAGAGAAAAATAAATTGAGAATTTAAGAAAGATCTTTGGATTGCAGATTTCTTTCCATTCTTTTACTATTTAGCTTAGTTACCATGGTCACGGGCGAGCGGAGAGCAGAGCTGATTACAAGGTGTCGAATACAAAGTTAGAAAGATGCGAAGCTCTGTTGGGAAACAAACTCTTCTTAATTAAGAATTGCGGAACAGTCTTGCCTTTATTTCTCGTGAAGGGCCCGGGGCTCTGTTTCCACGTTCTTTCCTCAAGTGCAAATGGGGAAATTGTTTCCTCTTTTTCTTTCCACTAATTGTTGAATAAGAAGCCTTTAAACGAATAAAAAGTAATTATAATCTGCGAGAAATGAGCTCGATATTTTGGAGAAAGTATTCAATTGAAAATTATTCTTAAATTTAAGGACTTTCAGTTTATAGTTGTTGTGCAATGGGAATTAAAAGTCTGTTCACGGCACGTTTGAGAGAATACATATCTAATTTTTTCTTCTTTATTTATCCATAGTCTAACTTAGTTAATGATAGATTTTATGCCCCTTTATTTAAATGATGATCCTAGTTTAATTAGTTATGATAGCACAAATGGTTTGATTACTTATTTAGTTATCGAATGAGTGTGTTGAGATTTGAAAAGACTATTCGTTCTCCTTTCTCCAAAAAAAATCTTTTGTTCATCGAATTTTTCATTTATTATAAACACAGCGTTTTCAAGTTTTTTGCCATAATCAATAAAAAAATGAATCTATTTTATTACTAAATCTGATAACAGTGCACCTGCTTTCTCTTCTTTTAGTATTATTATATATATTTTTAATAAAATGCGATTTTTTCAGCACAGTGTGTTCATTTCTTTAGTTATTGTAACCCAGAGAGTGTGTGAAAATTCACTTTAATTAAAATGACGATTCAATTTAATTTGAATGACAATTCAAAATGTGATTTGTCCTTCGTGAATCATCGCATCAAGTGAAACTTCGTAATTGAGATGTAGTTACTATGAGCTCTGTGAAAGAAATATGGTACGAATTCATACTGGTAAACTCTAATCAGATATGTTAAATACAGGATGGCCCAGAGGGAGATGATTGAAACGAATCGGAATTTTGAAACAAATAAGAGTGATGAAAATATTTTAATAATATATATTGAAATTACATACTAGGCTATTATTGATAAAAGGGTTCGAAGTGACCACCTTCTTTAACAAGGACAACAGTCAGGCGGTTCTGGAAGCCATCCATCACGCGTGTGGACTACAGTGTTTCTGTCCGGCCAGTTCTTGTTCTGAAACTCCTCTGTCATGCCCGTTGCACTGCCTTAACATTTTCATGGTATTTCGAGCACAAAGACACACGAGCTCAATAAACACTCGAATATCTGTTGAATATTTATTTATTTTAGCTTGTGACAATCACATCTGAAGAACATACTTAAACTCACCGCTCGCAAACGAAATACACACCTATACAATTGTCCGCTCTAATGATCGTGCGCACTAAATTTGGTCTCACTTTCTCGCAGCTAGCGCCATCTATTAGATTGTTTTTCAAACATCCCCCTTTGAGCCATCCTGCGTGTTGTTACGAACTTGTAATATCAGTCTTAAGGTTGGAAAGAGACATTTACAGAGGTTTAATTGGATACCGAGAGGTCTAGCCAGTACCTCCTGACCTTCGTGACAAATTTGATGACTTTGGCGACAAAATGAAGATCCTCGAAAATACTAGAATTATCGTCCTATCTCTATTAGGAACGGAAACATAGAGATTTTTCTAGATGATTCCATGTGACATCATGCCCGTCGGAAAAGCTATAAATATCCGTAGGTGCTGAGACAAGTGTGTGTACTTTAGTGTGTTTTAGAAATCTCTTTGGAGTCTGCTCGCAGTGCGAATTGGTCAGCTGCTAGATGCTGAGTGCTATTGTTAGTGCTGTTTCTGTTATTTTTGGTGACTTTCTGTCTGCTTGTGCTGATAATTCGTACGAATACTGTTTCTCTTGTCCTATATGCTTAGTGTTTTCTCAAATATTCTCCATTATCCTGCTTGTTGGACTGTTTCCGACGTACTCCCATAGGACAATTTTCGTATCAATATTCTATGCCTATACAGGGTGTCCGCACACATCGTGGTCCAATAGCTAATTTCTAAAAAGTTAGAGATAGACATATAGTTCCAATTGGAAAAAAATCTTTAAATAAAGGGAAGAATTATATTATTATATTTAATTGTTTTTGAGTCACTAAATATATTTCTGAAAAAGTTACGAATTCTAACTTTTTATACGGTCCCTCGGTTCTATCAGTCATATTTAGTAAATATTCTCGGCACTCTAACAATTTAAACAAAAAAGTCCCACTCTTTTGCGACTAAAACTGACCGAGTTAGGGAGCTTTGAATTTCTTGATTTTTAACCAATCGGCGGCCTCGTCGAGCAAGTGTTACGCATTGATTGGTGGATCGTCTTCAAGACGGCTATTGAAATGGTATAAATGGTTTAAGTCAGAGATATTCAAAACTCCATAACTCGGTCTGTTTTAGTCGCAAAAGAGTGGGACATTTTTTTTAAAAAATGTTAGAGTGTCAAGAATAGTTTATTAAATATGACTGATAGGACCGGGGGACGGTATAAAAAGTGAAAATGCGTATTTTTTCAGACATATATTTGTTCACTCAAAAAACAAATATTATAATTATTCCCTTCATTTAAAGCATTTGTCCAATTGAAACTATTTGTCTATCTCTAACTCTAGAAATTAGCTATTGGACCACGATAAGCGTGGAGACCCTGTAGAATATGAAAGATAGATACAAAGAAACTACATGATTTTATAATAACAAGTGAGAGAAATGCATAACTTAAATCATTTACGAAGTAATTTCTGAAACAAAATGTAGAGTATTTTTCCTTTGTCTTCCTCGTTTACTTAGACAAAATGGTCATGTCTTGTGCTTATCTTCATTACATAGGAGAAAATATCGAGTATGCATTTAGGACCTCTTCCCAATGGTCAGTCGGGTTCACCATTATAGTTCGAGTGCCTATATATTTTGGAACAGTATTACAGTACTTGACAATTTAATTTTATATTCCAATGTATGTCTTGGAGGAAAATCAAAAGACTACATGCAGTTAGATAATAGGTGACGCGCAGTTAATTTCGTTCTGCAGCTGACATCACGTGGTATTATCTCATTAAAGAGTTAATGCTTCATTTTGAAATTAATTTTATATGCTAAAGTCAAAAATGTATTTGAGATGGCTCGAGTGTCACCGCGCTTGCCTACTGTCCGCTTGGTCAGGTTTCTTTTTTGTCCCATGTCCATTCAACCGGTTTAGTTGCCGTAATGGCATCAGGCACTGGGGCA
>BGPR01043642.1:0-12876 GCA_013235015.1 Araneus ventricosus | reverse complement strand
GATTATGAAATCTCAGTTGTTCCAACTACTATGGAAAAATATGTGACATTCTCTCTATCAAAGAGATACCATAAATTTAAAGTTTCCCTAAGTTTTGTTGACAGCTTTCAATTCCTTAGTACCTCACTAGAAAGACTAGTACAAAATTTAAATCCTGATAAATTTAATATTTTAAAAGAAAATTTCCCTCATCATAATATTTCCTTACTACTAAGAAAGGGTGCTTATCCCTATGAATACATGGATTTACATCAAAAGTTTGACGAAGAAAGACTGCCATCTATCGACTCTTTTGAAAGTACCCTCACTGGCAGTGGCATCAGTGATGAGGATTATCGTCAAGCCCAAACACTAAGGAATTATTTCAATTTGAAGAACATGGGCGAATATCACGACCTCTATGTAAAATGTGATGTCCTTCAACTTGCCGATGTTTTCGAAAATTTTCGAAAACTGTGCCAGCATTATTATGGCTTGGATTGCGTGCACCTCTTCACGACACCCGGACTTGCATGGCAAAGCAGTTTGAAAATGGCCGATCAGCCACTGGAATTAGTTACGAATATAAATATGCACATGTTTGTTGAGAAAGGAATCCGAGGAGGAATATCTGTTATCACCAAACGATTTTCTCAAGCAAACAACAAGTACCTCCCCAACTTTGATGCAAGCAAGAGCATCAAACATATCATTTACCTAGATTGCAACAATTTATACGGAGCCTCCATGGTCGAGTCGTTGCCCTATGGGGGATTTCAATGGTTTTCAGCGGACGTGACACTCGACTGGATTCAGTCAATTCCCCAGGATAGATCTGATGGCTATATTTTCGAAGTGGATTTGAAGTATCCTGAAGAGCTTCACGATCTCCACAACGATTATCCCTTAGCTCCTGAGAAGATGGATATCAAGTTTGAAGATTTGTCTGAGTTCTCGAAGGCAGTTTTAAATGGAATGAAGTATACACCGTCAACTAAACGATGTCTTCAGAAAATCGTCTGCCCTTAAAACTATATTAAATTGCAAAGAAATGCAAAACAACTGCATACAAATGAAAAATAGTATTTAAACTTACGAAAATAAAGCTGAGCATTCTTATTGTTTGTTAGTTGAAAGAAGTGACGTAGTAAATTTGCGAAATCGCTCCAATTTTTGAGGTTCAGTAATTCCTTATTTTGCAATAAAATCTCCGTTATTTCCGTTAATATATTACGTTTATTTTGCAAAATCTCTCAAAACTTAAGGGTGCTCGTGGGTATAAGATGACATATCTAGACGTCATAATATCGAATATAAAATTGTTGAAATCTGTCTGGTAGTTGTGGCTTGCGAACTGTCTGAAGGTTTTTTTACCCATAGAGAGAATGTACGGTGGAGAAAAAGTTTTTCGATTTTGTTCGAAAATGGGGGTTCTGGGGGACATACGACCTTCTATGACATATCTAGACGTCGTAATCTATGATATGAAGTAAAATTTTTTTAAATTCGGTTGGGTGCTTGGGGCTGAGGGATTTCTAAAAGGTTTTTCCCATAGACAATATTTAGAGAAGAAGTGGTTTTTTTTCGATTTCGCGCGTTCGAAAATAGGGGTGGAGGCAGGCGAACCTTTATGACATATCTAGTCAACAAAAGCTTTCATAAGAAAAAAAAAATGTCGAAATCGGTTGTGTGGCTGAGTTTGGCGAACTCGGTGAAGGTTTTTTACCAAATTATTTTAAATAAACTATATACTAAACTTCAAAAATAAACTATAGATATCTAATAGTTTATGTTTGAAGCATGTAAGCTTTGAAAGATACTACACTGCTTATGAAATTACATAGTATTAACCCAATAAAAGCATAAACTATATATAGAAACTATAGAACAAATTTCCGTTCTTCAGTTCATCTTAAACATGTGTTGGAATTTTTTCATTCGCGTTTATACCCATGAAAAGGTTTCATTTATTTCATTTGTAAGTCAATAGATTTTCTAAATTCTTATTCAATGCAAAGAACCGAGAGGACATCCGGATTAATTTTGTGCATCATTGATTCATTCCGGATAAGAACAGATACCTTTCAGCAGAAAAATTCGTCACTGGTGTGCAGACTATCGTTCTTAACAAACTGTCAACTTTTGAATGATCTTTTTTTGGTTTTCTGGTAGCCACTTTCAAGTTTTAAGAGAGATTCAATCTCAATGTTGTAATTAGTTATATGAGATTTTAGATGGAAAAGCTCATCGCTTAGAGCGGACTGCAGAACTGCTGTCGCAACTAAGTCAAACTGCGCAGCTGGGTAGGTTTAAAATAACATAATGCATGTAGGTATCGTGATTCTCTGTTCTTTGTACTCTGTGTTCGGTATGTTTGGTGGAATTGTATGTTTTGTGTTATTCCTCGGATTGAAAATAAATACGTTCTTAAAACCTGCTCAGGATAAGCTCAATCTGAATTTATTTTTGATTAAAATAAGCAAAGGTTTAGAAATTACAACATCATCTTTGAAAAGTGAAAGCAGAATTTTCTCTCTTTCTCAAGTTCCAAAGAAGTCAGCGACCAGAATTTTGAAAGAGTACCAAATCTTCCTTGAGAAAATCCTTGCATTAGGTAAGAGAAAATTTTAATTTAACTGCTTTACTGATTCTAATTAGTTAAACTGTAAATAATAATATTTATTAGCGGCAATATAAACAATAACTTAAAGCATGAAAAATAGATAGAGAGTTCTCCCTTTGACTTTCTCGTATCCTAGAACTTTCTAGAGCGTCCCACGTTTCGTAGAAGGGTCAGTTGGTTAATAAATTTTACGGATATTGTCATTTTTTCTCTTTGAAAAGATATTATGCAATGGATAAAAAGCATATATATTTTGAGAGTGCGTAATCATACTCAGTAGAATTGATTAAGCAACGTCTTTTTTCCAAAATAAATTATTAATTTACCCGCCGCACTAACATGAATGAATATACCCCAAGGTGTTCTTAATTTCTCTAGAGACTATGAGAAAATTTCAAACACGTGTTTCAGTTTCTGATCCGAGTAACGAATTTATTTGAAGAGAATATATTTAAAATGAGATTAGAAACTGCTGTATATTTCATCCGAATGCATTATACTGCCTGTTCCCAATTACTAAAAAATATGTTCCTTGAAAGTTTTACAGGAAAAATATATTTTATTTCTTGGAATATCGAAAATAAATTATTTTATTATAATGATTTACTACCATCAATTTGGAATAGTTTATAATCATTCCATCTCAAATTTTGTCTTGAAAAGTTTGAAAATGAATCTTTATAGAAGCTGAAATGACTGAATATAATGATACATCGAATTTTTAGAAGGAAATAGTTAAATCTTATTAACCACACATACAAAATAGTAAAAACAAATAGTTCAATTTAGTAGTAGAGCGTTGATTTTGCAATTGAAATCGAACTTTTAATTCACTATTATATTGTTTTTTCTTCGAGATTCCACTCTCTGAAACCCAAATATTTCTTTAATATTCTCCAAATCAAAGACAAAAGAGCTGAGAGTATATATTTTAGTTTGCTCTTGGAAATCGCAAACTAGTCATTCACCACAGAAACAAATTTCGTTTTAGCCAAATTTGTGGTTCTCAAACTTGCCACGTCCAGTTCACCACTGTCAACTCCTGCATACTGCCATTATTCATACTGCCGAAGTACGAATAATGTGCCGTCATTCTGCCATCTCTAATGTTATCGATAAAAGAATACATATTTCCTAAAAATCGGCCATGGATTCATCAAAATAAGTTACTTCCTGCGTCTCAGCAGCCTTTGTTTCATATTGAAAAGAGCCAAACTTATCTTCAGATCCCTCAATCAGTATCATCTTTTCATCTTCCTCGTGATGAGTTTTCTGGTTTTTTTTTTATACTTTACTCAAAAAAAACCGAATATTGCTGAAAATTTTTAACATCTGGTTGGTATATGTGGTCTCATCTTTATATCGGATTTTTAAAAAATGCAGAAAAATTCTTTATTGGCCACGAAAAATTGAGTATTTTTTCCTCTTTGAAATTTTAAAAAATTAAGATAGGTGGATTTGTATGTTAAGCGACGAAATACTTCCCATTACCTAATAAATTGTTCCAAATACTTAAAATATATAGATTTTTGTTACATTAAAAACATTTTCCCAAGTACCCTTGCAATGAAAATTGCCACTGGTAATTGAAGGGGTGAGTGGACAGCAAGTGTGTTCTGAGATATTTTGCATTAAAGTTGTCATTATGGTACTTTTATTGTTAATACTTTTTTTATGTTATTAGTAAAATATACTATTCCTATAAGTGGTAAAATTCTTATTCAGTATGAATTTTGTTTTAATATGAGTTTAAAAAATAAAAATAAAATCTAAATTGTACGTACCACCTTCTTCCACTCACAAAGTTTCTATTTTTATCATGTTATGAAATGTATGGGGTTATGATCATGCAATAAAAATTTATTGTTTTATATAAGTGTTATTTGTACATTGGAAAGTAATATTTTTCTAGTATATAACATATCAAAATAACATATGAAGAAAATTGTACTTATTTTAATAAAAGTAACAGTATGTATTATACAAGAAGCTTTCAATAAAATTATTGTTCATATTATCTCATGCAAAGCCTGCTGATAGAACCACTTGTGTTGGTCTGGAATGAAGTACAACTGTTCTTTAAGGTTTTCAACTTTTTCCTTAGACAGCGTGCCAGTTTTCCTGAAGAGTCTTAAGATGGCGAAGTCATCGGTAAGAGAAGATTTCTTTTTCAATTCTATATGAATATTTACCTCTCTAAAGAGAGTATAGCCATCAAAGTTCTCTTTGAAAAGGTATGACCCAAAAGTGTCGACACGAATCAATTTAATTCCATCTCTGAAATGTACTTTGTCATTCAAGAGATCTTTTTTTGTTAAAATTTTCATCTTTTGGGTGTATGGATGGCTTGAAAGTTTCAGGAAAAGACATGGGATATCTTTCAAAGCAGTCTGTGGTGAAGCTGGGAACGTTTGAGATGACATTATAAATAGGTGAATTAAAAATATTGAAAAACTGATTGAAGGCTGTGAACCTCAAAATATTGCGAATGCCGATGAAAGTGGTATTTTCTTCGTGGTATACCATCAAACTCTTTATGTATTAAAAAGCAAAGTGTACCGGTGCTAAACAATCAAAAGAACGTCTCGCAACTTTTGTGTCTTTTTGACTGGCGAAATCGAAATAATTTTGGTAATTGGCAAGTCTGCAAAAGCATAGGTGCTTTAAAAATCTGGACGTAAATAAACTTCCTTTAATGTGGAAATCGAACAAAAAGGCATGGATGACTGCTGTAATAATGGAAGAATGGTTAAAACTTTTAATGAAAAAGAAATAGGCGTATTTTGCTGTTTATAGATATGCCACTTGCCACCCTCACATAGAACTTTCAAACATAAAATTGGCTTGGTTTCCCCAAAATGCAACCAGCGTTACTCAACGTATGGACCAAGGAATTGTTCGTTCTGTCAAAGTAAATTATCGAAAATTTCTAATGCAATCTTTACTAGCTAATATGAAAACAGCATCAAATGAAAGTGATATAATAATATCTCTAACAGTTCTTGTAATGTTCAGAAATTTTAAAATTTAAATAAATTTTAATTTTAAAATGTGACACTTATTAAAATGTAATTATTGCAATATTATATTTTTATGGTATTTGTTAATATTAGATACTATTTTTAATTACAATTGATTTAATTTGAATAATGAATTGATGCATTTGAAAACCTCATAAATTAATGAAACCCTATATGAAACGGAATCCTGTCTAAAACGGAAAATTTTTCTGGTCCCTTTAGATTCCGTTTAGTACAAGTTTTACTGTATCATGAACATCAATCCAAATTTCCTTACTTCTTGTGCCTGAGGGATGGCACAGATAAAACACACCACTTTGTTAGAAAAAAAGTGGCCTAAGAGAAAAAACAAGGATGTTGCGGAAAAGAATGTCTTTAACGACCTATTAATTGGGCGAGAGAAAATTATCTTTCCTCCACTTTATATCAAGCTGGACCATATGAAGCAGTTTGTAAAGGCTCTTGATAAGAACGGATCATGCTTTGCATGCAAAAATGCCTCAATTGAATACGGAAAAAAATTAAAGCAAGAATATTTGACGGCTCGCAAATAGCACAACTCGATAAGGATCCTGCCTTTGTAAATTCGGTAAATGAGGCTGAGCGAAAAGCCTGGACTTCATTTGCTGCAGTTGTCGGGAATTTCTCTGCGCAGACGCAAAGCTGAAAGCTATGTTGAACTGGTAAACGAGATGCTTAACAGTTTCAAATACCTTGGGTGTAACAGGAACATTAAGGTGCACTAATTACACAGCCACCGTTTTCCTGAAAGTTTAAGAGACACCAGTGAGGAACAAGGTGGCAGATTTCACCAGGATATTAAAACTATGGAGTACCGCTACCAAGGAATATGGGATACACACATGACGGTAGGTTACTGCTGGGGTTTAAAAAGGACTGTTCCAAAAATCATTCAAGAATGTTACGGAAAAGAAGCTTCCGAAGTGCTCAGTGACTAGTTGGTTTCATCGAGGACTTTTCCCTCTATCTTTGTATATAATAATATTTGTGTAATATAATAATAAAAATTCCCTTGTTTCGTTCTTTTTATTTTATCCATGGATTTAACTTATAGTATAAGTATATTTCACTAAAAGTTTATATCTTAGAAACTTGAGCTTCTAGGCAAAAACTAATGCCATATTTGAATTCAGGGCATCGAATTCATATGAATCAGCTCCAAATATCCTGGCATCAATTCAACTCTCGGCCTGTGAGTCACAGGTAATGATTATGGTTGATGGTAAAATTTGTATTATTCTGACTGAACAATCTAGTAAAAAAAGTTACATTTGTGGAGCTTCCCCCAAGAGAAATGAATATAAATAATATAATCACTTTCACATTCAATTTCGCGAGACCAACTTCGATCTACACTGAAAGGAGAGAACTCACAAACTAACCTCAACTCTAGTTGAAGCCGTTGAAGGTCACATTACCCACACAGAATCACTTCATGATGACATACGAAATGCCTCCATCACCTCCTTAAATCCTCCCGAGAGAAAGGGGAGTTGTCATGCTCATTGAGTGGCGAAATAGTCCAGACTGCTCGATGTCCTTAGCGGGAGGATTTAATGACAAGTTTCCGTAGACGATACATCAATGGATATTTTGAAGATGACCTTTCCTAAAAGATGTGTTACTGGATGTTTTGCAGATGAGCTTAAGTAGAAGATGTGTTAATGGGTAAATTGAAGAAAAGGAATATGTGAAATACATTTGAATCATTAATTGCAGAATGGTAAAAGGTCCCAAATACTATTTTTACAAGAGACATAAAAATTCATTTAATATCGTTCATGGTGAAGCAAAGTCTAATTTTTTTCTAAAATATGAGGCTGTCTTCTAATATACATTTTATATATATTTTCGGAGATATTTCGTTTATATACATTTCGTGAGAAAATATTTCACTAAACAAAACAATAAATTGAAATAAAAAACACTTCATTCAATGAGCGTGAGTTGAGGAACATATTTTAAGAATTGTACATCATCAAACTGCGAGTAAGTGAAAATTTACTTTTGAGTTGATGTATTTATTGTACAAAAATTGGTTAATGATAATTTTTAAGTTTGAAAAAGACAATGTGGTTAAAATATTCGAGGAAACATTGAAGTTAAGTTTGATTTTCATTACAGAAATCGGAAACATTGTTGAAAATCATAAAAAATAAAAAAAAAACAATTTTTAAATTTTTTTTAAAACAATAGAAAAATAGGAACAGTTAAATTGATACTAAATATATTTATTAATTTTAAGATTTTGTAAAAGTAATTTTTAAGTGATTATGTTTTTTAAAGATATTACGGAAAAAACAAATATATTGCTTAATGTTTAATTAACTGAAATTTAAATTAACTTTTGGATTTTGAAAAGCTGATTGTGATTTTTCTCTCGTAATGAAGAGCACGCGAGTCAAATTTCACCAAGGCTGGACATAAGATAATTGAACAAATAAAACTGTATGAAGAACCCATTCTCACAGACAGAAACTCTGATTTATATTTCTACTAATAATAAAGGAGAATGTGTGTATTGGCGCTCTACAGGGCCAACTGCCGGACTTAGAATTACGAAGTTTGGCATAAGCATACTTTGGAGGAAGGAAATGTGAACCTCGGAACGCTTCTTTTGAAATTTTTATTAGAATTTCAATTACATAAAAATTAAGCAAACTTTCGTCGTTTTTCTTTAATAACTTTCGAAATTATTGCAAAATCAAATTAACATCAAAAAATACAATATTACCTTTCTAATGGTATAAATTAAATTGCTGTATAGTTTATTCTTCTAATTTTAATAAATTTTTAAAAATAATTTTACATAATTTACAATACTTTTCGTCATTGCAATGAAATGCAAAGAATTTCCATTGTTTAAAAAAATTTTAATTGCGTGTTTTTTATTCATTAATTTAACTCTGAATCTATAAATAAAGATTTTTAAAATAAAATTTAAAAAAATATTTTCAGGCATAATTTACAATAATTTTCATAATTGTAATGGAATTCAAACCGTTTCCATTGTTTAAAAATATTTAATTGCAATTTATCTTTTATTACTGAAAGCTAAGGAACTTACTTTCTTTTTATTTCATCAATTTTGTTCTGAAATCTGTAAACAAAGGACTTTAAGAAAGTTAGTATATTAGAAAATACATCCAGTTCACTAAATGGTTATATCTTTCAGCATGAAAGAATTCTTTTAATCACCATGTTAATCCAGCTTATAGGCTACTTGACATAAAATATGCCGCACCATTTTAAAGTTGAAATCAAATGCACATTTTTCATGAGGAATAAGAAAGTGGTGTTGGCACCCAAAGGGTGCAACGGGGACTTCAGCATTTTTTAAAACTCGTGAAAGTCATCCACATTTGAAGAAAAAATCACTCTAATTGTAAATATGCAAGTGAAATTTTACAGAAAAATTTATTTATTTAAATATTGAGAGCGAAAGATGCACTGAAAGAGCAGGAATGATGATGCCATCTGAAACGCACGCTCATTGGTCGAGTAGATTTTGACGTCAAAGTATCCTTCCTTCGCATACTTCTCTTTCGCTAGTTCTGTACCCTGCTTTGAATCAAGGCATTTGTACCAGCTAGCATTTTATAAGTGAAGTTTTTGGCTTTTCTTCTATTCAACGTTCAATTTCACAATGGATATTAGTTTTGTACGAGGTAAATTAGATAATTTGCTAAGGATTGATTCTACAATGATGGCAATGTATTTCAAGAAAAATTCCGATTTTATGATGGCTGAGATACGAGGAATAAAAGCACAACGGTGACATTTCTCCTTTTTTGTCTTATAAGCATACTGAATGAAACAACATAAAACAAAAAATAAAATAAAATGCTGAACTTAGCTAAAAATAATCCCTGTCATAACTCAGATTCCAAGCAGTATCCCATGGTGTGTATACTAATTTGTAGATAGACAAAGTGCTTAAGAAATAGAAAGAATAAAAAACCGAACCGATGAAACAAAATTAATTCTAGCTTAACTTCCTTTTAATGTTAACCGAATTCGGCATATAAAAAGAAAGGAAATCTTTAAACTCCCATTAAAAAATCCACTGAAAATGAAGAAATAAATTAATTCTGGTAATGCAATTAAATCATCACTCTCCCCGTGAGGATAAATCAGCATAAATAAAAAAAGTGGGAAACCAATAAAGGCCAGCTACGTTTCCATGTATGTGTCCGAGCTTAACTTTTCATGTGAAAAAATAAAAATAAACTATTAAAAAATTTTAAAAAAAACCGTGGTTTGAAAAGTATAAAATAACTTTCTTTTTAAAATCGGTGCCAAAATAGAAACAATATTAAATATATTTATAAACCTTAATCAACAATAGAACCTTAAAACTACACGTGGCTACCACGTAATTTCTCAATATGAGCTCATATAGTTACTTATGCTTTTAACCTCATCTTATACTTATATAAAAAACAGAACAAATATGAAATTCAAGGCTTTTCTTTACTGTACTTCCTGATATTGTTATGGGGTATCAATTGCTTCTTAAATTGTAAATTCCATGTAATCAAAAAAGGGGGATAATAGAGGGAAAAAAACAAATTAAATTTAACTATTTTCTTTAAAATATCTATTTCTTTTTTCCTGCTAACCTCACCTTATACTTCTTTAACTAACTTTTTGAAGAGAAATTTTGATTTTAATATATGCATTGAATATAAAGGATTTATTTTGTGTCAAAAATTAATTCTGCGAATTATTTTGTTGAACTACGAATGAAAACGAATTTCAGTATTAAAAGAGACGTGAATTTAAACTAATTTTTAAGATATTCTTATTAATCTTCAATAGTACTGTAATTTTTTTAAAAAATATAAGAAACATTCGAATATCCATTGAAAAAATTTATGCAATAAAATAACAAGAGCAGGTTCTTTTTAAAAAAAGAATCTTAAAGAAGGTGGGGTCTTCAATATTTTTACCTTTGAGAGGCCACAGAGTAAAAAAATAAATTCCATGTAATCAAACGGGAAAAAACTAATTAAATTTAACTATTTGCTTTAAAATATCTTTTTTGGCGATATCTTTTTAAAAACAAAAAGATATCGAATTCTGAATTTACTGAGCTTCATGATATACAATTTTAATACATGTAATATAGATTAATAACTCACATCAAAATGATCTCCACAGACATGACGAACGCTGCTTGCTGATAATTCCGGATTAAGCTTCGGATCTATCTTCATCGCTTTACACCACTTTTTTCTAAAAACATATTTTTTTGCAGATTTTTAAATAATTTATCCGTTAGAGTTGTATTGCTACATTTACGAACAATACCATACTTGTATCTTGCCGACTTTATTTTATTTGATGCGATAGTCAGAAAATATAGAAGAAAAAGAGAATCTCTATAGAGAGCGAACGGGAAGGAAGCGTGTGTCTCCCCTGTCAGGAAACTATGACTTTAGACCCGTTTCGCGCCAAAATGGATCGTTTTTCTTGCGTTTTCTGAGAGGCGAACTTTGATTGCAAATTTAAGAAAAACAAATCTGTCTAGAATTTTTTTTAATGTTATTTTTCGTTTCGAAGCATTTTAAATCGATTTTTAAAAAATGCTGAATTTGCCCATTAGATATTTCATGACACGGATGGCTACTTGACTCCATTAGGAACGCTCAGGTAGACAGAAATAGCTGCAAGACTAATAAAAGAGCATGTTCTCAATGTCTATCACTATTTAAAATGTAAAATGACTTTGTTAAGGAAAGCATGAATATCAAATTATATATAACGAGATTACGCATAATTCTTATAGTCTTAATGAGACTTAACTGAGTGTTTTCTATCATTAATATTATTTTTATTGTTGTAATAGCTGACATTTATTTATTTATTCATTACTGAACATGGCACACTTCTAGTGCACCACAAATGTATAACACGAGGCTTACAGAAGTAAGTGTGCAAAACAAATATATATATATCAAAGATTTGATGAAAATTTTATTAAAGATTTATGAAGATTTTACCGTATATAAAATGATTAATTTCAAAAAATATAAAACAATAATAAAAGTTATATTAAAAGAAAATTATATTAGCTTTGACAATAAATTATACCAACAAATTAAAGGTATTCCACAAGGTGGACCAGCAAGTAATGCTCTTGCTAACTTATACTAACATTTTTATGAAAAAGAAATTAATTACAATTCTTGTATAATGAACAGATTTATTGATGATTTAATTATTTTTCAAGAGAAGAAGGATATACTCTAACTACTGAATTAAAACCAGAGTATTTAACTTTAATTAAAACTAATGAAGGCATTTCTTCTGCAGATTTTCTAGATCTTGCGATCAAAATTGTTAACAATAAACTAAATACGGAAATTTTTGATAAAAGAAACACTTTTAAGTTTAATATAAATAGGCTACCATTCTCGAATAGCAATATAAGTATTCAAATCTTTCGAAACATCATTCTTAACTATTTACATACATGCAAAATTTTAATCACAGATAGTAGAAAACAGAGATCCTATATCGATACATTTATTGAAAATGCCATGATATATGGATTTCTTATTAATTTCATGCTTGCTTATATTAACAAAAATTATTAACACATTTAAAAGTATAGTACATTAGAATTGATTAATTTGAATATTCATATCCTTTGATTTCAGTGAGTTTTAGTACATCTTAACATTAGTAGATGGCACCACTATTATTAGAAATATTTTGCAGTTGATAATAGGCAATACATCATTATTTAAATGTTAATATCCAATTAAAATAGGTTAATATGATGTTCATAAAAATATATATGTGTAGTATATATATTTTATATATACTTTACACATATATATATACAGGGTGTCCAACAAAGGACTCCCTGATTTTAAAATTAAATAACTCGGCAACGGAGATCGATAGAAGATTGAAACCGGTGGAATGCTTAGTCTGAGAGCAGTAAAAATCTCATACAGAAGTTTCAAAATTAGTCACAAATCTTGCCGAGAGGTGGCGCTGTACGTTGCAATCGCTATTCAGAGTCCGAGAAGAAAGCTGTAAACGGTCATTTGCAAGCAATCGTTGCAACCACATCACAATCGATTCAAAATGTGCATTTTTCGTGCTTGCATAGGACAGTTTACAGCTTTCTTCTTGGACTCTGAATAGCGATTGCAACGTACAGCGCCACCTGTCGGCAAGATTTGTGACTAATTTTGAAACTTCTGTATGAGATTTTTA
>BGPR01043641.1:0-12876 GCA_013235015.1 Araneus ventricosus | reverse complement strand
TGCCCCAGTGCCTGATGCCATTACGGCAACTAAACCGGTTGAATGGACATGGGACAAAAAAGAAACCTGACCAAGCGGACAGTAGGCAAGCGCGGTGACACTCGAGCCATCTCAAATACATTTTTGACTTTAGCATATAAAATTAATTTCAAAATGAAGCATTAACTCTTTAATGAGATAATACCACGTGATGTCAGCTGCAGAACGAAATTAACTGCGCGTCACCTATTATCTAACTGCATGTAGTCTTTTGATTTTCCTCCAAGACATACATTGGAATATAAAATTAAATTGTCAAGTACTGTAATACTGTTCCAAAATATATAGGCACTCGAACTATAATGGTGAACCCGACTGACCATTGGGAAGAGGTCCTAAATGCATACTCGATATTTTCTCCTATGTAATGAAGATAAGCACAAGACATGACCATTTTGTCTAAGTAAACGAGGAAGACAAAGGAAAAATACTCTACATTTTGTTTCAGAAATTACTTCGTAAATGATTTAAGTTATGCATTTCTCTCACTTGTTATTATAAAATCATGTAGTTTCTTTGTATCTATCTTTCATATTCTACAGGGTCTCCACGCTTATCGTGGTCCAATAGCTAATTTCTAGAGTTAGAGATAGACAAATAGTTTCAATTGGACAAATGCTTTAAATGAAGGGAATAATTATAATATTTGTTTTTTGAGTGAACAAATATATGTCTGAAAAAATACGCATTTTCACTTTTTATACCGTCCCCCGGTCCTATCAGTCATATTTAATAAACTATTCTTGACACTCTAACATTTTTTAAAAAAAATGTCCCACTCTTTTGCGACTAAAACAGACCGAGTTATGGAGTTTTGAATATCTCTGACTTAAACCATTTATACCATTTCAATAGCCGTCTTGAAGACGATCCACCAATCAATGCGTAACACTTGCTCGACGAGGCCGCCGATTGGTTAAAAATCAAGAAATTCAAAGCTCCCTAACTCGGTCAGTTTTAGTCGCAAAAGAGTGGGACTTTTTTGTTTAAATTGTTAGAGTGCCGAGAATATTTACTAAATATGACTGATAGAACCGAGGGACCGTATAAAAAGTTAGAATTCGTAACTTTTTCAGAAATATATTTAGTGACTCAAAAACAATTAAATATAATAATATAATTCTTCCCTTTATTTAAAGATTTTTTTCCAATTGGAACTATATGTCTATCTCTAACTTTTTAGAAATTAGCTATTGGACCACGATGTGTGCGGACACCCTGTATAGGCATAGAATATTGATACGAAAATTGTCCTATGGGAGTACGTCGGAAACAGTCCAACAAGCAGGATAATGGAGAATATTTGAGAAAACACTAAGCATATAGGACAAGAGAAACAGTATTCGTACGAATTATCAGCACAAGCAGACAGAAAGTCACCAAAAATAACAGAAACAGCACTAACAATAGCACTCAGCATCTAGCAGCTGACCAATTCGCACTGCGAGCAGACTCCAAAGAGATTTCTAAAACACACTAAAGTACACACACTTGTCTCAGCACCTACGGATATTTATAGCTTTTCCGACGGGCATGATGTCACATGGAATCATCTAGAAAAATCTCTATGTTTCCGTTCCTAATAGAGATAGGACGATAATTCTAGTATTTTCGAGGATCTTCATTTTGTCGCCAAAGTCATCAAATTTGTCACGAAGGTCAGGAGGTACTGGCTAGACCTCTCGGTATCCAATTAAACCTCTGTAAATGTCTCTTTCCAACCTTAAGACTGATATTACAAGTTCGTAACAACACGCAGGATGGCTCAAAGGGGGATGTTTGAAAAACAATCTAATAGATGGCGCTAGCTGCGAGAAAGTGAGACCAAATTTAGTGCGCACGATCATTAGAGCGGACAATTGTATAGGTGTGTATTTCGTTTGCGAGCGGTGAGTTTAAGTATGTTCTTCAGATGTGATTGTCACAAGCTAAAATAAATAAATATTCAACAGATATTCGAGTGTTTATTGAGCTCGTGTGTCTTTGTGCTCGAAATACCATGAAAATGTTAAGGCAGTGCAACGGGCATGACAGAGGAGTTTCAGAACAAGAACTGGCCGGACAGAAACACTGTAGTCCACACGCGTGATGGATGGCTTCCAGAACCGCCTGACTGTTGTCCTTGTTAAAGAAGGTGGTCACTTCGAACCCTTTTATCAATAATAGCCTAGTATGTAATTTCAATATATATTATTAAAATATTTTCATCACTCTTATTTGTTTCAAAATTCCGATTCGTTTCAATCATCTCCCTCTGGGCCATCCTGTATTTAACATATCTGATTAGAGTTTACCAGTATGAATTCGTACCATATTTCTTTCACAGAGCTCATAGTAACTACATCTCAATTACGAAGTTTCACTTGATGCGATGATTCACGAAGGACAAATCACATTTTGAATTGTCATTCAAATTAAATTGAATCGTCATTTTAATTAAAGTGAATTTTCACACACTCTCTGGGTTACAATAACTAAAGAAATGAACACACTGTGCTGAAAAAATCGCATTTTATTAAAAATATATATAATAATACTAAAAGAAGAGAAAGCAGGTGCACTGTTATCAGATTTAGTAATAAAATAGATTCATTTTTTTATTGATTATGGCAAAAAACTTGAAAACGCTGTGTTTATAATAAATGAAAAATTCGATGAACAAAAGATTTTTTTTGGAGAAAGGAGAACGAATAGTCTTTTCAAATCTCAACACACTCATTCGATAACTAAATAAGTAATCAAACCATTTGTGCTATCATAACTAATTAAACTAGGATCATCATTTAAATAAAGGGGCATAAAATCTATCATTAACTAAGTTAGACTATGGATAAATAAAGAAGAAAAAATTAGATATGTATTCTCTCAAACGTGCCGTGAACAGACTTTTAATTCCCATTGCACAACAACTATAAACTGAAAGTCCTTAAATTTAAGAATAATTTTCAATTGAATACTTTCTCCAAAATATCGAGCTCATTTCTCGCAGATTATAATTACTTTTTATTCGTTTAAAGGCTTCTTATTCAACAATTAGTGGAAAGAAAAAGAGGAAACAATTTCCCCATTTGCACTTGAGGAAAGAACGTGGAAACAGAGCCCCGGGCCCTTCACGAGAAATAAAGGCAAGACTGTTCCGCAATTCTTAATTAAGAAGAGTTTGTTTCCCAACAGAGCTTCGCATCTTTCTAACTTTGTATTCGACACCTTGTAATCAGCTCTGCTCTCCGCTCGCCCGTGACCATGGTAACTAAGCTAAATAGTAAAAGAATGGAAAGAAATCTGCAATCCAAAGATCTTTCTTAAATTCTCAATTTATTTTTCTCTCTCCATTTGGAATTTTTTTTGCGGAAGTTTCTTTTAAAGAATTTCACGTTAATTATTTTATTTAAAATATGAACTTTATTGATGAGATTTGATATTAAAAGACTGCAAGATATGTATTATTTCTAAATTGGGGCTCAGTGATGAGAAAGGGCAATAAGGAAGGCTATGAATGATGAAAAATGTCCATTCGCAAACATTTATTTCGAATGCTTGTCACAAATAAATCTACTCCTTATATATGTTACCGTTAAAGTATATAATGCAGTTATTTCATAGAATACCTAGTTATTCCATGAAATAACTGATCGTGTCCGTTAAAGTGTGTAATATGTTATTAATTTGACACTTTAACTAGTTATTCTATGAAATAACTAGGTATTCTATAAATTAACTAATGAGAGACAGTTAAAGTGTAAAATAAACAATTTATCTAAAATGAAATTAAACTAATGATAGACAATTAAAATGAAAAAGAAGCAATTTATCTAATTTATGCAGCGTATAAATGGTATTTATGGAAACGTACAGTAAAATCATTTGTTAGAACAAGGATTACTAAAATGACACTTGGAATTACAAAGAACATTATTTCTGAAACAAAAACATTTTTTGTTGACACACTGGGTTTTACACGAACATTTTTTAAATCCCTGACCAGTACCTAAACTTTGAGCTGTAGCAACCGACCGGAGCGATATTTCTACATCCGTTACTTCTTTGATTTTAATTCGCGCGAGATATATGATATAGATTATTTAACACTTTAACGGGCTGCAGATCGTTATTCTATGAAATAACTAGTTAAACCATGAAATACAAGAGAGTTTTACACTTTAACGGACACGATCAGTTATTTCATGGAATAACTAGGTATTCTATGAAATAACGGATTTCATACTTTAACGGTAACATATACATAAAGCTTAATTGACATCGGTCAGTATTTTATGTAACGTATTGCACGGACTTATATTAAAACCTTAGCAATGTAGTTTTTTGTACTGTCTTATTAGATGACACCGAAAGCTGCCCGATTTAACTTTAGCAACAGGGCAAGGCAAGAATATGGCGCCCACTCTCAACCAATGAAATTTTTAACCCTCTCACACCGAGCGAGGCGGTCTCGGGCGGTCTAAAAATTTCCCCTTAGCAGCGACGAAAGCCGGTTTGAGGCGGTTGGGTTCTTTTGAGGGGAGGGGAGGTTCTGAGATCTCTTCGGAGATAAGCGCAGTAGGAGGTCCAATTATCCATGCCAACCGCAGCCCGTTTCCGAGCGCCTTAAGGGAAGGTTACAGCAGGAGGTGGGCGGGGGTAAATGACCACCCATGTTGGGAGAGTTCGATTCATGTCGCATCCTCCCGAAAGTGTCCGGTTTTATAGATGCTAGAAGAAAAAAGTCTCCTCGGAATTAAAGAGTTAAAATCTATAATGTCTGTATTCTAATTATCAAACAAGCTTTTACTTAGAAATATGCATGTATTGCCTGCGAATATGACTTAATAATATTATGGTAATAATTTTAAACTTCAGATATTTTTTAAGATAATATAGTGATTTTACTGAAACTAAAATAGAATATTCAACAAATCTTTTTAAAAAATATATGACAGTATTATAAATTCTGTCTAAAAATTCACTTTTTCTGTCTTTTTTATCAGCAAAATGTTTCATTATTTGACCAATTTCAGTGTTCTGGAAATTCCGTTCAGAATTATTCTAAGTTCCATGATTACTAAGCCAACCAATCGCTCCGGGGTGATGGTGGATCAGAAATAGGTTCTGATAGGTTTCACTTTAGAAAAACTTATCTCGCTAGCAGCTGTAATCAGAAGTCAGAAACGTTCTAAGCGCCACTGGTCTTAATGTTATTATTCAGGAAAAGGGGAGGAGGCAGTAATATGAAATTATTTGCCTCCTTTCCGGAGCTCTCATGTCTATTAAACCATTTTTTACTTTCTCGTGTACGAAGTGTACAAAGAGAAAATATTGTAATCGTCAAAAAATTCGAACTCGAGATTTTGACGAATCTCCACCTTTTAGAACTCCCTGAGTCCGAAAAACACAATTTTGGAATTATGTCTGTCTGTCTACTAAGCTTCCTAAACCGTACATAAAAGGCCTCCTCTGGAAGAGGATGCTTGAGGAGTGGCAAACCTCATGGAAGAATGGCGATACAGGCAGGAAAATCTTTAACATCATGCCCTCAGTTAGTCTCCGTCCCACTAACTGGATTAGAGAGGATGTTATCTTCTTCTCTCAACATGGACCTTTCCCTGCCTACCTCAAAAGATTTCACCTGTCTGACAGCGACTATTGCAGTTGTGGTGAAATTGGCACGGTACTTCACTATGCCACGGAGTGTATCTATACAGTGTCTTGGCATATGAGGAAGCCAGCGCCAAACTTCGAACAAGAATGGCTGAAAAGGGTCGCCAATAACCTCGTCTCCAGGCAGAAAATTCGTGGGATCATCAAATTCATTAGCGAAAACAGAGATCTTTTCCGGCCTCCCTAGCCTTCAACATCCCAGAGAGCTGAACTAAGTAGCTCAATCACCGGACATTCCGCCTCCAAATAACAGAAAGGTATTTCAACATCCAAAGAAAAGAAGACTATTACGAACTAATAGTGTAAAAGTGAAAATGCCTGTGCTGTACATAGTGTATATATTTCCGTCTTTTTGTTTATCTTGTTTTTCTTTTCCTTAAATAAAATTCCCGTGTCTTGCCCATCAAACCGTTCAGTGACCGATCTGGTCACGGGTACGGGGGTAAGGGACGGCGTTCTGTTCTGTGAAAACGATAACTCAAAAACTATTAGAGCTAGAGCGATGAGATTTGGTATGTGATCTTTACACATAACTTATAGGTTTCTACCAAATTTTGGACAAAACCGTCAACTGGAATTCTGTCTGTTTGTCTGTCCGCGGTCATGTGAACACTTTAACACAAAAGCTTAAATAGCTAGATGGATAAAACTTGATACACAGTTTTATCATCACGAATATAGGTCCGTATAATATTTTAGGCCCAATCCGTCAAAGGGTTGACGGTCTGTTGGTCTGTATAATCGCATACTTTTGAACTTAATAACTTCTTAACAAAATTAGTAAGATAAATGAAATTTTGTATGTAGCTTTCTAATCTTAATTGCAGATTTGTGTCCAATTTTCGTTTCAATCGGTTAAAAAAGGACGTGGAAATTGCATATTCGGTTTTTTCCCCCACTCTACGACGCAAAAAAAGGCGCGAACGCTGGAGAATTTTCCCCACCTGTGTTAGGTAATACCGCACATTTCTGGCGCTCAGTGTATTTTCCCCTTCACCTGTGTTAGGCGTATGCGAGAAAGTTTCGGAGAGACAACTCTAGCTGGTTTTTCCTTTAGCACTCGCGTTTTGGCGCCACCCCGGAATTGGCGCCACGGGCATTTGCCCGGCTTACCCGGCCCCGGGTGGCCTCTGGATGACCCCTTTTGTAAAACTAAAATATATGCAGGCATTACACACAGGTAAGTAATTTTCGTGCTCAAAGATAACTCTGTGGAATTGATTAAAACACAGTTCCTTGAGCTTAATACATTTATTTGGATGTATGGAAGTAATGATGGCACTTCGAAACAGAACATCTGAAAATAAACTCCGTCTGATATTTTTTATCAGTAATGTAATCATTCCAATACTTTTTTGACTATCCTACATATTTTCAAATATTTTGTTGACTTTTTAAATTCCTATTGCGTAACAAATACTTTCTGAAATCGCTTTATTTCAATATATTTTTCAGTTCACGATATTCTACCCTACGATGAACATATATTATAAAAATTATTATTAATAATATAATAGTCCAGATCTGTCTCTCGTTAACGCTCTGACGTCACCAACAATAAAACTCTCGCCATAGCACTGCGAGATGTTAAACAGCATTATTTTATTAAAAGAGTCATTGTCGTTCTATTTTCAAATTTAATAACTCTAAAATAGTGAAATAAAATTTTCTATCGATTGATCTAAAATTGATCTCGCTATGATCAATAGTTCCCGAGAAATTTTAAATTATATTAATCCTATATTTCAAATTAATTTCCGTTTTTAATAGAAAGTAGTAAATTATGTCAGTGGTATATCATGCGCGTGATATAGTTTGAACGCCACGATGCATCTGATTATTTATTGCAATCGTTATAATAAAATTTTATAATATTTTTGGCAATATTTGACAAGCAGAGAAGTGCTTTGTTTCGATTAGAATTTCGAAAAAGAATTCCTTTGAAATGTTAACTTTCGACTTACGTTTGACAAGCTGAGAATTTCATGGTTATTGAATTATAATAAAATTGTTTAACAACGAAAATTACTTCACACGGAATGTTTTTCACCAAGAAGTTTTTTTCAATAAAGAAATATGTAAATAAAAAAATATTTCCTGTCATAAAACATATGTTTATTGTATTTGTTTTCAATCAATGTTAAACATATCTCTCGCATATATAACTATTTAAACACGTGAAATTTGACGGGAAATCTCTCGAATGAAGAGGCAATTTGCCTGAGGCAACCTGTCATACCATGACAGGTGTTACTTAATGTTGATTTTAAGCTTCTCATTCAGCAACTATGCAAAACAGAAAAAAATGGTAAGAATTTCCCCATTTGGACTTGCAGAATGAAGTTCGAATCGGTCCTCCAAGTCCTTCACAGGAAATAAAGGAGAGACAGATTCGCAGTTCTTAATTAAGAGCATTCTCTCTTCAGCAGGTCGGGTGTCTAACTCACTTTGTATCGGACACCTTGTAATCTGTCCTCCACTCATCAGTTGTCGTGGTAACTAAATCAGATAGTGGGGGAAATGTGGAATGTCTTTCCGTGGAAAAGTTTTTCGAAAAGTTTCCCCTTAACTAATCCTTGCTTATTTCAAACTAGCCGCCTTAGCCGCCAGCTTGTTAGCTCGGAATATTAGTTGTGTTTTATTCCAATTAAATTTTATGCATAGTTTAATTATGGTTCCCTCAACAAAGTATTTTTACGCATCAAACTCAAAGAGATAATCAAACAAAAAGATGTTAAAGTCTAAAGACTATCATTTGAGGCAATATGATTTTTGGCACGCTTATTGATTGTAACTGCTTTTAAATTTGTAAATTTAATTTTTTTAACGATGAAATTTTTAATCGATTTTTTTGACATGCTAAATAACCAAATTTTTATTGTTGAGTATCCCCGATGAAAATACAAAATTTTATTATTTTCAGAATTCCGGTCTCAGTAGAATCCATCATTTTTGATAGATTTTGTTTCCATATAAGAGGCGCCATCTATTTAATGAATTTGAAGAACATTGATCATAAGATTCCATAATATAATACTGGATCATGAAATATATTAAGAACTAAGAAGCAAAAAATACAAAACCAAAAAAGTTTTTAAACTCGCTTTTTTTGTTTGTGTACTCAAAAGCAGAAAATAATTTTTCCATCAAAAATCAGTATATCAAAACAAAACTTTTAAGAGCCTATGGCGCTGAAAACAATACGATAGAGAAACCAACCCACAGTGAATATTACAAGAAAGAAAATTCTGAAACATAATTGCGATGAAAGCCAATTTTAGTTAGTAAGTCCATATTAACGCTTCAGGCTTTTATGGTTTTGCCTAAATGTAGAGTTATTTTCTACATTTTTAATACTAAAAGTCTAGTTTTAAAATTGTTTTCTGTTTTTATAATTTAAATGTTTTCCTTACGTTCTAAAGCATATAGAAGAAGAAAATACTAACAGAATTTTCGAGCCCCAAATATTTCTTTATAGTTTAAGACCGTCCTTCATCACCAAAATTTTGATACAACAAATTTATTTTATACATATTTAGTTCTAAAAGCGTGGTTTTAGAACTTTCTTCTATTTCCATCATTTATCTGTTTACCTTAAGTTTTAAAGAATATATGGCAACTGACTGAAGGACTGACATAATGCAATTGCATTATGTCAGTCCTTCATATCCTTTCTGAATGCCCCAATTTTAACTCTCTGAGGTTACGTTACTTTCAATCCAGTGCTATTTCCTTAACCGATTTACTTGGAAAGACTCCTCATGTTCACCTTTTACTTTTTTTAAAATCAATTGGCTTTTATCCTCTCATTTAAGCACTTTTCCCTTTTTTTAATATTTACACTATTTTTATATACATTAGTTCCACATTTTTATCTTGCCCTAATTTTTGCATAGTTTAGCACAAATCTAAACAAATGTTTGGCGCAGCTTGGCCAATTCTGGCCCTTGTGCCATAAAACCCCAATCAATCAATCATTTAAAGAATATAAAAGAAGAAAATCCTATCAGAATTTTCGAGCCTCAAATATTTCTCTATAGTTTAAGACCTTTAGTGTAAGATCGAAGGTCTGAAGAATGTGGAAACAATGCCCCAGGTCTTTCGCGGGAAATAAAGAGACCATCCCACAATTCTTAATTAAGAACATTTTCTTCCCAACAGATCTCGCGTCTCCTTCATTTTGTTTCCGACATCCTGTAATCAATCATCCACTCATTGGTGACCATGGAGATCAAGCCAAAGAGTAAGAACAATGAATCGAAAGATCTCCACTTCAGGGTGAAATTTTCTCATTCACTGCCTTTGGTCAACTAGGAAAGTTTGGTAAATTGGGTACCTACGACTCGAATGTCTTTTGGAGCGATACTAATCGACACACAGATTGTCAAATTTTATTAAAACGTTCATTGTTTATCGGAGTACAATGTATCTTTCCGTCAACTTTTATTAAAACGTTCATTGTTTATCGGAGTACAATGTATCGTTCCGTCAAATTTTATTAAAACGTTCATTGTTTATCGGAGTACAATGTATCGTTCCGTCAACTTTTATTAAAACGTTCATTGTTTATCGGAGTACAATGTATCTTTCCGTCAACTTTTATTAAAACGTTCATTGTTTATCGGAGTACAATGTATCGTTCCGTCAACTTTTATTAAAACGTTCATTGTTTATCGGAGTACAATGTATCTTTCCGTCAAATTTTATCAAAACGTTCATTGTTTATCGGAGTACAATGTATCTTTCCGTCAAATTTTATTAAAACGTTCATTGTTTATCGGAGTACAATGTATCGTTCCGTCAACTTTTATTAAAACGTTCATTGTTTATCGGAGTACAATGTATCTTTCCGTCAAATTTTATCAAAACGTTCATTGTTAATCAGAGTACAATGTATATCTCCAGAAAAGTCATAGTTTTACTACTTTTATTACTAATGCTACCGTTCACCCGTTTTACCCTACTAGTGGGGTAAAAATCGGGCACACATGTTAACTCTATCGGAAATTAGGGAAACTCAATTTTCAGAGGAAAAGTAGCAGATTAGTTCAGAGGAAAAGTAGCAGATTTTGATTTTAATAACAATCTAAATATTAGTTACAAAATCCACATGTAAAGCAGTTGACTTCTTCCTCTGCGCCACTGCAACTTTCGTGGGCACAGTTAAGACAGTTTCTACACTGGATTAACTTCTTCATTTATTAACCTTCATCATTTATTTAAAGAAATTTTTAGAAAACACATCATTAAAATATAAATAATCAACATCTAATGTGTTTCGATCGTCTTCATTGGACAAATCATCCTTACTGACTGTCTCGGTCTTACGCCACTTGGAATACCCAGTTTTACCCCTAGTGCAGAGGGTATGGAAAACGATATAGAACCACGCAAATATTGGACTAAATATTTATTGTTTGATAGGCTATAAATCCATAGTAAACGTATAATAAGCTGTACTAAATATAGTTTTTATAACTGTGATGATTATTAAATAAGGAAGCTTTAAAATCAACCAAACACTAGAGAGTTGACGTCTTAAAACAAATAAACCTCCACAGACGTAGTGAATTCAACAACATCAAGCCACTATGAATGTTCCTTTTTCTTAACTAGCAGAGAGTAATTCAGTGTCTGTCTCTGGAAAGGAGAACTAATAGCGCCAGAATCAAGGGTACCCGGTTTCAGTCCAGTTTCCAGTTTTACCCCATTCTCCACTACTAATTTTTCTGCTTATCAGAAGATTTCGGGTTATTCTTCTTTTAAAAATGATTAACAAGGTGAAATTGGAAAACAAGGTGCCTTAATGGCACAACAGTTGTACTAACCTGCATATAAAAAGAAAAAATTCTTATTGCAATATCTGTACCATCTTTTAGGAAATCGTTAATTCCGCATGCATAAAAGTCTACAATTTAGAAGAAATCATAATTCAGAACATAGGAATAAAAATTGAACGAAAAAGTAAATGTAATTTTCCATTTCCTAAAGAGACCCGAAAATATTTATTTACCTTTTAAATCATTATTAAAGCAAATTAAGATGAAGAATTAAATTAATTAATTAAAATTCTAGTAAAAGCCTTTCAAGAAAATAGATCGTTCGAACGAATAACTTTACCCTCGTAGCCATCATCAGCCTCATCTTCATAACAATATCAGTATAGCAAAAGATAAAAATCCTCATTTGTATTAGTAATTCATTCGGAATCTTAAATTTCTCACCCAAACTCTCTCCAAACTTTTGTAATTAGAAACAACTCCACAAAGCTGGTGAAGCAAACGCCTCATTCTGTTTAAAGTGAGAGGATACCAGCAATTCATTATTCATTAATATTTTTCTCTCCTGATATCATCAGCCCTAACACAACCTGATGGTACAGGGAAGAGATTAATTTGCTTGTCAGAGCGAGCGACGTCCTCAAGACAAGAGCTCGCTTGAAAGGGAAATGCGAGATTTTCCGCAAGAGAGAAACACTTAGCTCGGAATATTCAAAGCTCGAGGTGCGTCTTGACTATCTATTAATAGAGGACGGTTTCGGGTCACTTGTTGGGGAGGGGCATCGAATTCATCCATGTACCGATGATCGGAGATTTGAGCTCGGAAATGTGATAGCCCCGCTAGGATAAGTATGATGATTTTCTTTAAAATTGAAGAATAGGTAGGTTTTGTTATTGATTAACTTTCGGTACTTTCGAATTGATATTACTTAATCATTGAATTTAATCTTTATGGTTTGATTCAATTATAAGACACTCTTTTAAAATGAGATTATTTGAAAAAGAAATTGGAATCAAATTTCTCCTCCATTTTACACAAAATAATTGCTAATTAAAATGTTTAAAACAACTTAATTTCATCTATTTATTTAAAATAATTGATCGGTGGACTAGTCCCCCAGATAAAAGTTCATCCCAGATAGCATGCACATTTGCAGCAAGTGCGATTTTTTTCTGGATATTATCTTGTCATGACAAACTTGACGCGACAAATTTGCAGCGAAACTCCTGCAAAGTAACATATCATAATCGATCACCCCCCCTTGCGAAGCAAATTTGCCGTGAAACTGATACAAAACATTTACGACCCATGACATAATGAAAAACGGAAAACTCTAATTTATTTTCTCCTGAGGGTGGTCCGAGCTAGTAGAGTGGTCTGCATACGCGCCTACGGGTCCTA
>BGPR01043640.1:0-12877 GCA_013235015.1 Araneus ventricosus | reverse complement strand
TGTTATCTGTATTCTGTGAAGCGGGGTGGGCCAAAAACGTTTTTGTTTTCATCAGTTTGTAGACGGTCCCCTAATTGCTCTCAGGACCGAATCTTCAATGTACAATGTGAGTTATTGTCTATTCTTTACATGTCCGAAGTTTAAAGACAGTAAGTTAAACTATTTCGGAGAAATTCTAAAAAATGTGAAAACCTGCAAGAGTCCGGATACTTTTGGGCATATAGTGTAGGACGCGGTGACCTAGTGGTAACCATAAACGAATGAATTACTCCGCCCAGCCTAGGAATGTGGATAACTTGAGTGACCTGGCAGCCTTGACAATTAATCTGGCATTGTAGCCTCATATAATAGCCCTTATTACGAGCATTTCATGCTACGACTCTTCAGACAGAGGTACGATCCGTATTCGGCGAGGGTTAATTCAACCTCCACCATTACTGTATCCCACCGGGAAGTGAGATTCTGCTTACTTATAATGCAATATCTCCATATCTGAGGTGCCCTCTCAAATGGGAATTGGCTTAGTAGTAAGGTCGGCTTCGGGGTCGAAGGGTCCCAGCTTCGAAGCATGATTCTACTGAAGATCCGCCTTGTATTTGGGCCTATTGCACATTAAATCATAAGTAGAGGACCAAACGTCCTCCTGCCGGTGTAATGTGGAAGCTTGGAGAGGAGGGTGCCATTTCAGGTGTCGTCCTCGTCATCTGACAGAAGGTTCAAAATTATGAGGTCCGTCCCGAAACGTCCCTTGTGTTGTTTCAAAATGAGACGCTAATATAACTAAACTAATAGATAACACAATAGGGCCAAACGTCCTCCCGCTGGTAAGGTCTGGAAGTTTGGAAAGAGATGCCGTTTCAGGTGTCGTCCTCGTCATCTGACAGAAGGTTGAATATTACGAGGTCCGTCCCAAAATAGCCCTTGTGTTGCTTCAAAAAGGGACGCTAATATAACTAAACTAATAGATGACACAATAGGGCCAAACGTCCTCCCGCTGGTATGGTGTGGAAGCTTGGAAAGAGATGCCAGCTCAGGTGTCGTCCTCGTCATCTGACAGAAGGTTGAAAATTACGAGGTCCGTCCCAAAATAGCCCTCGTGTTGCTTCAAAAAGGGACGCTAATATAACTAAACTAATAAGTTACAAAGAGAGAGATTTTTTTAACTATCCGATTAAAAATATCAAAGACCGAAACGAATCTGTAATGAAGAAACGCTACAAAATCCGATACTTCATGTACACACTAAATTCCATACATAACTCGACGTATTTTGCTGCCAAGAACCAGCCACCACTTTTTGGATGCATCTAATGGTCTGCTGTTTTCTATGCAAAATTCTAGAAATTTAGCAATTTCTACAACAGAATACTTATAATGCAGCGATTACAGAATCATAAAGAGAAAAAAATGCAGCATTAGAATTTTTTTCTGTACTTCTTTCCGAAAATGGCTGCATCTCAAAATCTGTATTTTCAAGTTGCGTAACTGAGACTAAATATTCAATAATACAGAGTTGGTTTCCTCGAATCTCAATCTAATGAATTTGCGGTTATTTTTAGCACTAAGTTGCAGCACGGGAAGTTATTTGCTGTCAAGCTAGTGGTAGCTAGATCGGTAATTCGCTCTTTGACGCATGGTAACAGCATGTCGAAATTAAACTAATGAATGTCTCTTCGAAGTTAAATGAAACTTTTTTTCTGTGACTTAACACTCCAGGCTATAGGTTCTACTAAGATCTACTCGAAATTCAACATTTAATAATACTTTGTGTATTCAGGAAGTTTCAAAAGTTGTAATTATGCCTGTTTAGAGAACCATGGAATTGCAAATAGGAATTCATACAGTGGGAATCTAACTTTTTTATCGTTTGGAAAAATCTCAAATTAACAAAATTCTGTAAAAGTGTGTTCGTTATCTTAGAAATGTCTCCAAAAGTGAATGATTTCACCATGAACGAGAGAAAAAAGGGTACAAACTTTCAATAAAATTCCACCGCTCTTTATTTTTTTTCATCCGATATAAATTAAACTCTTTTTTCTTATTACACTGTCGAAACTCCACCTTCAATAATACTTTTTGCATTCAATAAGTTTTAATAATCGCATCTATGCGTGTTGAAAGAACTCTGAAACTGCAAATTGTGGAAAGCATTTATATCATTTGGCAAATTACCTAAATATCGTGCATGTGTGTCTGTTATCTGTGACATCTCTTCGAAAGTGAAGGATTTTGCCATCAAAGATAGAATTAGAGAAAAGACTTTCAAAAAGATTCTACTGTGTGTGATCCTTATTTTTTCATCCGATATAAATTAAACTATTTTCCTTATTGCACTGTCGAAACTCCGCCTTTAATAATACTTTTTACATTCAATAAGTTTTAATAATCGCATCTATGCGTGTTGAAAGAACTCTGAAACTGCAAATTGTGGAAAGCATTTATATCATTTGGCAAATTACCTAAATATCGTACATGTGTGTCCATTATATGTGACATCTCTTCGAAAGTGAAGGATTTTGCCATCAAAGTTAGAATTAGAGAAAAGACTTTCAATAAGATTCTACTGCTCCTTATTTTTTCATCCGATATAAATTAAACTATTTTCCTTATTGCACTGTCGAAGCTCCGCCTTCAATAATACTTTTTGCATTCACTAAGTTTTAATAATCGCATCTATGCGTGTTGAAAGAACTCTGAAACTGCAAATTGTGGAAAGCATTTATATCGTTTGGCAAATTACCTAAATATCGTACATGTGCGTCCGTTATCTGTGACATCTCTTCGAAAGTGAAGGATTTTGCCATCAAAGTTAGAATTAGAGAAAAGACTTTCAATAAGATTCCACTGCTCCTTATGTTTTTCATCCGATCTAAATTAAACTCAATTCCTTATTAAAGTAAACAATGAGCTCCGAGTTTATTGCGATACACACACACACCTGGACCTTAGAGAAAACTTGCGGGCAAATCTAAGTACCCTAATTTAAAAATGCAAAGAGCCATTAAAGAGCATTTCCTGAAATTAAAAGTACTCCTAATGAAGAATACGTGACTAAAAGTACAAAAAGTAGAAGGAATGTTTTTTTCGGGACACGGCTTTCGTCTGAGAACATTTTCAGCTTTGTTCGGCGATAGAAAAGGGTTTTAGAGAAGACTTTTTCATCTCGCTTCTGCCAGCCACCCCCTTCCTTTTTCTTCTCGAATAAAATTAAGAGGATTACTTCATTTAATAATACAGACTCTTTTGTTCATTAACAAAGCATTTTACTTTTTATATTTAATTCGAGAAAAGAGTTTTCGGTTTCTAAGGCGAAGACGCGATTAGAACAATGAGTTTTCTTTTATTTCCCATTTTGTACCTTTTCCCTTTTTATTTATTTATTTCTTTTCGATTTTTTAAAATTTTATTTTTCGAACTGACGTTTATTTTAGAAGTAAAAATCTAGGAAGGAGGAATCTTGGAAAAATATTTCCAAATGTGAAGATTTTTTTTCTTTCCTTCAGAACAAATATTATTCGTAATGAAATTTAGAATTAAAAAAAAAAAGATTAACTGTTTATCAGAAAACTATGTCTTATATAGTTTTAACGATATTTTTTTTAATTTATTGCCTGAATACTCAAATTGTTATTTTTGAACCCTGTTAAATAATGCTAGTCATTTAATTTCAGTCTGCTCTTTTCTCTACCAAATGCCATTTAATGACAATTGGAATAAAAATAAACTGTTAAACGGATTTCTGTATTCTTTGTGCATAGTTAATTATTTTGCGATAAATATATTTTCAAATCTAGAAGTAGAAATTGTTCACACAGTTGTGTAATGAAAGAGTTTAAAGTTAATTTTTCACCTAAAAAAAAATTGAAACTAATGTCTTATAGTTTCAAAATATTTCTTGGAAAGTCTTTCCGAAAATGCGTTTGAATCGTTTGAAAGAATATTTCATCATTTGGGGTCGAAAAATTCAATCTTATAACCCTCAGTTATAAATATGTCAACGGAGAAGGGTTGATGTTGTCTTGTGGCAGAATCTCGAGTTCGGAGCGGATGGTCTGAGGTTTAAGACCTGTGTTCACCATGTACTGTTCATTCTCAAATTCGGAAATAATACGCGCTTTGGGGCACGCGCCAGGAGGAGTTGATTTCGCCAAAATAGGGGTGAAGTAAAAAGTGGAGGGGGAGATGTTTCCATTTATTTTGCTTGGCAATACACAGAAACGTTTTACTTTCATTCATTAATTTGGTGTAAATATCGAACGTAGAGTTTTAATAAATGCAATTTATATATTTTTATTAAATTTGAAAATTTAATAATACTCTATAAAATCTTCTTACTGCCACTCCTGAAAACTTTATCACCACTTTAACAAGTCATGTGAATAATAAAAACTCGAGACGAACTAGTAAAATTGAAAATTCAGATTGGTAAAAACTAAAAAAATGTGTCTAATCGGAAGAAGGTCCAGACCTAAGAAAGAACACTGTAAAAGCCCTTACCTTACTCACTGCCTGTCACCCCTTGCCGTAGTAAGACCGTCCATTGAATGCAAGTAAGCTGTAAAAATAATATGCCTTGTCGTTAAATATGTCTTAAGTATAATCGATACGTAAAATCGTCCAAAAGTGCTTGTCGCGAACTTTTGAAACGAGCAATACACGAGAATGATGCATGCAAACCCCTTCAAGGTCATCAGAATTTAGTGTGGTGTGAAAATGTGGAGAAGGTAGAGCGACTCAGTGTCTTTCTTGTTATCTGTCCACACTTCAAAATGACGAGGTCCATTCCGAAACAGTCTTCGTGGGGCTTCAAAACGAGGCGTTCATTTGGCTAAATCAACCTGTTAATCGGGGAATCTATTTTCGTTCCATTCGTTTCCCATTGAAGTGTTTCGTCATACCCGGTTAACAGGTTAAATTTACTGAAAATAGCGAGAGGTGTTATAGTAAAGGTTAATCCTTAAATGTTTGGTACGTTGCCTGTACGCAACATACCCAATTTCGTCTTCTGAAACCTTGAGAATAAGACAGGTGCTCTAATGCCTGTTGTTGGCAATAGGATACATACTGATTTTTTTTTAATAAATCAATCTACAACATATGGTTTACAGCCTAAGTGCTGATAAAGAAAATTGATGTTTTTCACTTGAGGTTGCAACTTTTTTCGGTTTATTTCTTCTCTTGAGAATACTATATTTTAATCTACAGTATTGAAGGAAATTCCTTTCCCATATTATTATTTATTAAAATTCATCTGTGTTTGACATTATAAAATTTTACATAGGAAATGTTTTTTTCTGAAATAAAGCTCAGTGTTGTCGGTTTGTAACAAAGTATCTTTTAGCCAAAAACCATCCTGAAAAAAAATAGGAAGTTTTAAAGTATTTTTCCCGTGTTTTATCAAATAAAGGAAAGTCAACATACATTTTAAATCAATTTTTAAAAAATAGGGCTTTTAAGGGTTAAATGTGGAAGGAATTATTGAAGAAATTTATGCTGTAAATGATCTTGCAGAAAAATATTAAGTTAATTACTAAGCAACAATTTTTTAAAACTTATTTTTGACTGTATGAATATAATTCCTGATCATTGCTATTGTTGGAAATTATACGCAGTTAACTTTCCTTCAGTCACCTCATCAATCTGCCACCCAATCACAAGCTATTGTGATGATGTCATGATACAATATGTCACTGCTTGACGTCACATGCATCCCATGATTCCTTTCATGGAGAGCCGGTATAAGGCAGTTAGTGATGTAGTTTGAACTGTGCTTGTGAAACGTTCTTTATGTCTGTGTCTTTGTCTTACGTGCTATGTGTGCAAAATAAACGATGATTAAACCAGTTTCTCGAACTCTGCTAATTGCTAATGGCACTCTGCTAATTTCCACTTCAGCTATATTATGCCTAACAGAATCCCACCACGAGTACGTGGATGAAAAGCCGCCGGATGAGTAAGTGTCATCTCGCTTCCCTAGCGAGAGTATAATTTAGTGTGGAATTGCGTTACCTCTACTTTGATGACGTGCCATACCTCTTTCGGGAGGAGTTGGGACATGACCGGTGATGGCCAATAGTACCCCATTCTCAGTTACCGTAATGCTGTCAATTGAGCCCAAACACTTATGCAAGGTGGTGGTAGCTCTTTTCTAGTTACCCTAGTATGCCAAACAGAAATTTAATAACGAAGAAAATTAAATTATTTGCAAGATTTAATGCGTTAACGCCCAAATTAATTTAAATCATAGAATCCAATAAATTTCTATTAAGTATAAAACTTCAAGATTAAGATAACTGCTAAGTAAAATTAAATTCCGAGAAAATAAATCTTCTTTTATTAAACAAAAATATAAAATATCGATAAAAAATCATTTGAAAACACTTTTTTTAAATAAAAATTTATATAAGAAAATTTATATTATTATTATATAAATAAATTTATATTATTAAAAATTAATATAAGATTTTTAAATTATATATCAAATAATATAAATATCAGGAAATAAAAATTAGTTTCTAATTCCTTCCTCAAAAATAAATCAAAGGGAAAATATAAAAATTTGAAGATGATGTCACTTTGACTTGGTCTAGCTAGTGGTGGCTAGCTAGTTTGAGAATGCATATTGACTCACTTGACAATGCAAAAAAGAGCCACGGAAGTGAAATGTAACTGTCCTATAAATAGGACGGTGGGAGCTAACGGGTTAATTTCTTTGAATATTGGTTCGCCTTTTTTATTAAAAATTTGCCCATATTTTGGTAAGAAAAATTATTCTATAAATAGAACTAGACTAGAAATCTTAACTAGAAATCATTTTGGAAATAAAGAGTTCTCATCAAGATAATTACTTTTAAAAATTAGCAGATAAGAATCCATTTAAATTCGTATTAGAAGAACACTCAAGCCCTTCTATGGAAAACAAATTATTTTCATAAATGTTCATCTTATTCACAGTCAGTTAGATCCTTCCTGTGTGAGAAGTGGCCCGTTTCTACCTTGTATTAGAAAGTGCAACTCTAAACATTGTTACATAAACTTAATGATACTTAAATAAAGCTTGACAATTATTGAGCTATATGAAAAAAACTTCATAACCTTTGAACCTTTGGCGAGATTCACTTAAAACTTGGCGATTGAATGTAGGGCATGCTGGAATTTGTTTTGAGCATGCGCACTCTTATTGTTGTTGTTCATTTTTCAATTTCTACTATTAGTTCACACTCTCCCTATATATATTTATTTATATATCTTGCTCAAATTTTCAATCGTTAATAAAATACTTTTTATTCATCCACTCAAGTTCAAATACATTTTTTAAAACTTGTAGTGGATGACACTTGATGTTAATACAGTTTTTTCGAATAGTAATTCATTAATTAAATTTAATTAATTAATTTTAGTTCTATATGGGAGAAAAAAATTTCTGAAATAAAATTTTTCTTTGTTGATCTAAGTAGGAATTGACTTGAAAAATTTTTTTATATTACTTGTTCATTGAAAATGTTGTAATACAGCGTTCCTGAGCGTATATCCATCGTCAAGGCCTACTATTCGAACAATAACAGCCCGATTGCGGCTGAAAGGAAGTTTCCGACCAAGCACAAGCTGAAGACAACTGGTCCAAGTGTTATAACAATCAAAAATGGGATTGAAAAGTTCGAGAGAACTGGTAGTGTCAATGTCTCGACACTTCAGCGATATTTGCAGAATTTTGCTCTTTGTCTGCGCCACGTCATAGCCATTTATAGCAAGCATATAAACTACTATAATTATAAACTAAATCCGAATATTTGTAGTTACTTTGAAAATTTGACTACAATTTTTGAACTCGGAAGTTTTTGAAAATTTTATTTATTATTTCACATATCTCAACAATTGTCACCTTGTATAAGTATCATAGGCCTTCAATTTCAATTTGAACTTTTCATGGGTGTTCTAAAACTAATCCATTCTTGTACTTATCTTTTGGAAATTGGACTGACAGAACTGAAACCGAAAAAAAAATATACAAAAGATTTACATGAATGTGTCTACAAGGCAAATCCCATAATGTGATTGTATTGACCATAAAGAACAAGAGACGATAAAGTCCTCATAAGAATTTATTCCTTTCTTTAAACTCTCGCTTGGGGGCATATCGCCAATTCTTAATCCTCTAATTATCATAAAGTTTAATCTTATTAAATAATAAGTCAAAATCATTAAAAATTATAACGAAATATGAAATAACAAGTCACGTGTCATCGTTCCTTGCATTGATACTGTCCAATACTTATAATGTTATAAATTTGTGCCGTAAGTGCGGGAAGGTTACCGATGTGGCGGTAAAAGGTGCGAGTTGGTGCCGGGTATGATTCATCATCACAGGCGTGTGGTCCCAGCTACTATCAGCACCGTACTTCACACTATCTTTGACTTTACACTCACTTCCTTCAGAAGGGTGACACCGTGCAAACAACAAGGAATAAAAACGCAAATTTAGAACGAAAACATGTTTAATAGAACAAGTTAAAAATTTAAATTAAACTACTACATCTTATGACCACGCGCGCGGTGAGGTGATAACAAAAAGTGAGAGAATGATCAGGTGGAACATCGCCTTTAAATACTGCAGTAGAGTCCCCGCCATTTGTCAGGAGATGACGTCACTGAAAAGGGCGGGTTAGATACGCATGCAAATACAGCTAATAACACAGCTGGCGATGATGCCCCGTATTATAGTCCTGAATGATGATATGATTCTCGACTTAGTCTTTCTTTTCATTGGAAGCATGGACAGAAAGAATGCTTCGTATTAATTCAATACATCTGGTCAAAAAGAAGATAGATTATAATGAAAGATGCGATAATTGCACCCAATGGTCCAAGAGTGATCCCATAACTATTAACACTTTTTCATGGTTTGAGGTTCATTATAAAATATTATTCAATATTGTGAAAGGAGCTTTGAATATCATCGTGAAAAATTCAATAAATGCTTTTTCCAAATGACAAATCATTCTAAACTGAAACTCTCATACTGTGAATGTTATTTTGTACGTGTGTACCCAATCGTTAGTTACACAATGAAAGTATTTTGTTAAATAGTACACCATTTCTTATGTTGTTCTACAAACATATTTATTCATTATTGTTGTGGCTTTTAGTTTTCTTAAGAAGTGAATGATGTAGTTGTCTTTATTACCTAGATCCTATGCGTTATTTTTTGTTTTACTGCGTGAAAGACTAAAACAACACTGGGAAGTTCGAACACTGTAGGTGGATGTTCTAAAATTTCATTTCGTTATATAATTTATTCTTGAATTTTCTTATAAAAAATTATCTAAGAATTTTTTTCTTTTTGCCTGTTTTATTTTGTTTGGCATATGTGTGTCTGAAATATTGTCAATATGCAGAAGGCATTTAAATCTAAACGTTTTAATTAGACTAATTTTAACAAGCAACAAATAGGGCTGTTCTAAGTTTAATTTATACAATCGTTTGCAATTTCAAACTGAACTCCTGCAGCTGAAATGGAATATTTCATATAATAAGAAGAGAAAGCAAAATTTTTGAATTGGCAAAATTATTAAAATAAATATTATGTTTATTAGTAAGAAAACAATTATATAGTTGCAAATGATTATTAAAATTCAAATAACTTGCAAGACCTTCTCATTTATTTGCTCAATTCATTATTATGTCACATTAATATCACATCTACAAGATATAAAAAATGGGTTTCAGCAAGAAAACTATGTATACAATGATTTCTTTAGAAGTATTTCTATCTGAGTATAATTTAATCCTATATATAAACAAAGACATTACATATTTTCTGACCTACAAACAAATTTATAAAAAGAGAGAAATTTCATTTTGTTTCAAAACGAATTTTTCTATATAATCGATACTCTAGTCAACTCAGATTGATCGGAATCGTGCACCATATATATTTCATATTTTAAAATACTGATTTTAATAACGGTATAATATAATCGGATATAATATCTAATCTTGAAACAAATTTAGTTTTGATGCATTAGAACAGGCCTATTTGATTTTAAATCTGTTATTTTGAAGTTGCTCACATCTGAAGACTTTTTGAATCCAAAATAATACATACCTTCAATTCGCTTTTGAAAGGTTTTTCAAGAGGACGTGTTTTTTAACAAAGAAATCTATATTAATATATGTCAAAATTTTCTGAATCTGAATTGGATGGAAAGCTTTTTCCCAGGGCTGAAAAAATAATAGATGGAACGCGAATTTGTGGCGCCGAGCAGAGAATTTCCCTTTTTTCATATAGTGCAGATTTTTCAGGTTTGAGATCTCATCCACCCAAAATGTATATTTTATGAGGCGAATGCATAAACACAACGACATAGAATAATTCGACTTGAACTTAGCTTCTGAAATATTTCCAAAAATATCCTCTAACGAAAATGTTGATCTTCTATTCTAAATATACGACTGAAATTCTTATATTATAATCTAAATGTATTAGAAAACATTGTTTATATATCAAGGATTATCAGTGAAATTTAACAGATCCGCTTTTAAAGAAAATCACGTGTTTAAGAACAATATCTCTCATTGTTTAAGAAAAAAGACCAATCCAGAAAAAATATGATTTCCAGATGATTGATTTCCTTTGAAATTGAAGACAAACAAAAGGCTCTACGAGGCTAAAAGCGATATCACTTTTATTTATTGCTGTCAAGATATCTTTCCAGTTTTCAGTCACCCACCAAAAAACCTGCTGAAGCTCCTTCTCTACAATGCTGTAGCCTCATATTGAATTCGTCATAGGCAGCCAGTCATTCCTGGATTTTTTATTTTTCTACAATGATATTGGCTCTTTTTTATCTGATAAATGCAGATTATGCCAAATGTAGAAAAAATAATGGAATATATGGCAGCTCATTGCCAATTATGATGATGTCTCGCTGATCCAAGTGATAATTTGGTGTATCTGGATAGTCTTGAGAACACGCTCCTGTCTTTTATTTTTCTGCAATCATATCTTTTTTATCTGCCAAATGCAGATTATGCCAAATGTAGAAAAAATAATGGAATATATGGCAGCTCATTGCCAGTTATGATGATGTTTCGCTGATCCAAGTGATAATTTGGTGTATCTAGCTAGTCTTGAGAACACGCTACTGCTGCCAAACTTGAATTTTTTTTCTAGCTATAACGCGTCAAATTTGACCATCCAGAAAATTTCTTTTGCATCCGAAAGCGAATGGTGTTGAAAATGATCAACTTTGTCTCCTTGGCATTCCACTTTAATGTTCTTAAAATATACAAAAAACAATAAAATTTTAAAAAATCAAAATACATCTGGTAGAGCATAAAAATTTCTTTCAAATATTATAAAACATTTTGCCCGTGAATTTTATTTCTACTTGCAATTTTAATTTTGAAACAAAAAAAGACCGCTCATTAATTATTACTCAATCCAATATCTACCTGGACATAACCAAACACACAGCGCCTTTTCTAGTATTCTCAACTTAGAAAGGGTCGTATTAAGCATTCTAGGGGCCCTTATACAATGCAAGTCACGGGTCCACTTTTTTCTTCCACAGATTAAAACCAGACATTTTTGTATTGATTAATTTATTCTGTATATAAGCTGTTTTAAGTAGCAAATTTTGACGAGTTGAAAAACTTAAGCATATATTTGCGAATAACTCAAAAGAATTGATTTCAGTATATCTCTTTGAAAAAATACGAAATTAAAATTTAAAAGTAATTTTATACCAAATAATGAAAAAAACGACAAATCTTTTTTAATACAAATTAAATACTATTTAATTATGGGATTGGGCATTTTTTTAAGTTAGAAAGCGACATTAAATTTTTAAATTTATAAAACAACATAATATAAAAATTGCAAAATATAATTAAATAAGAATGTTGTTAGCATAATGTTCCAAAATATAAAGCATTTTTGTATTGATTAATTTAACCTCTATATAAGCAGTTTTAAGTAGCAAATTTTGACGATTTGAAATACTTAAACATTTATTTGCGGATAACTTTCAAAAGAGTTGATTTTAGTATATCTCTTTGAAAAAATGCGAAATTACAATTTAAAAGTAATTTTATACCAAATCATAAAAAACGACAAATCTTTTTAATACAAATTAAATACTATTTAATATTAGGATTGGACATTTTTTAAGTTAGAAAGCGACATGATTTTTTTAAATTTATAAGGCAACATAATATAAAACTTACAAAATATAACTAAATAAGAATATTGTTAGAATAATGTTCCAAAATAAAAAGTATTTTATTTGAGAAGGAAAACTAAGCAACTTTAATAAAAAGTACTGTTGGAAAAAAATAGAAAAGAATCTGTCCTAGAAGACTTCATCAAGGGTCACCAAAATATAAATTAAACTTGATTTTTATTTGAATAATTTTCAGTGCACAACATTCCGAAATAAAATAAAGCTACATAATTAAATTATTCTGAAAGAAACGCAAAGAAATTTAAAAAATTCTCGAGGGCCGCCGAACCCTTTAAAGTTGCTGGGCCCAAAGGCAATTGCCTACTTAGCCAATTTAATAATCAGGCCTAAACGTAAGTTGTCAGTAATTATAACCTGTATTTTTGTCTCGGTTTTGAAAAAAACCTACAATGGTGAACCTATTCTTTGCAACAAATTCCTTTTTCCCATTTATCAGGTGCCCCTTCCCAGCCCCAATTATCAGACTTTAAAAGTTTCATGACCCAATAATCCTTCTCCACCAACAAGAAGGAACCCCCGGACCCATTCCTGTCGCAAAAGGGTCATTGATTGTCCATGGCCGAGACTGCCGGACGAGGTGCTAGCGCCCATAACAGCACAAGGACCCGGATGAAACGAGCCGGACGAACCCA
>BGPR01043639.1:0-12877 GCA_013235015.1 Araneus ventricosus | reverse complement strand
AGGGCGGAATTACATGGCCATGTTCCACTTCCAGACATATATGGTATTTGAGATCTGAGGTTAGATCTGGCAAGAGATCCGAATACTCAAGTGAACAATAAGCTCCATTATATTCAACCATCCGTCGGAGGTTTTAAACCTTGTAATTTTAACCGAAACATTAATGTTAAACTAGTTAGGAAGGCGCATTGGGCAATAATGTATTTGCTATCGTTATTCATTTCCACCTGAACCAGCCCTTGATTGTCAGACCTGTAATGCAAATTCTTACGGTCTGAGCATTTTATCCGGGAGTGTGAAATTTTAAATACTTGTAGAATCAAATGGTTTGGTAGCTCATCCTCAACTTCACAGCTGTTGGGCGATCCTCATTTTAATTTGTTCTCCTTGCTGCTGAGATTGGCTTCAGAAAGCACCTAATTTATTTCTTCATTGGTCATTCTTTCCTTGGAAACCATCTTAGTTTGTTCATAATACTTTTAACCTCACAATCAATACATCATTCATCATTACATTAATTGGCGCAGCATGGCTTCATCTAAATAGCTCCTTGTGCCATAAACAATAACTCACTCACCACCACTACTCTCTTCTGTAATCTTTTGGGACGTCTTTTTCTGTAAGTTTGAGGGTTCCATATATATCTGTCTGACGGTTGATAAGGATATCTGCAAGTTCTGGGTGATGTGTATAGTTATCTGTCTAGGGCAGTATCCTTTATTCAATAGTGGCTGTATAAGGAGTCAATACTTGAGAGGACTTGCACAAATGCTGGTAATTATCATCAAAAAGTGTATCTTTCCTATGTATATATTAAGTTGATACATAATTCTGACTTCGATTCAATATAAAAATAAAACTTTTATGCCGAATCGTGATCTCTTTAGAGGTATATAATTGCTTCCAGTGTAATCTTCTCAGGCCAGCATCAAACTCATCGATTGTACATCTCTTTCAGGTGTGATAGTTTCTCTGTAACGAGTATTCCAAATGCTTGATGATCGGCCACAATTTCTGCAGCTCTTGGACACTCATGTGTTTTTTAGCATCAAATTTGGTATCATCAGAAAAATGTAAATACCGGTGAATAAGATGAAAGCGTCGATAAGACATAATTTTGTAAAAAATGGAGTTGATGTTGAAATGTCTCTTACTCCCAGTATTGCCATCGATTATTACAATATTAGTAGAAGATTTTAGTTATATTCTGATGATTTGATGATGCCTGATTATATGCCGAGTTGTTTTGAAATTATATTTAGATGATACAACAGTGAAAGGTTTGAAGAAATTGTAGAGTTCCATTACTAGATCAAGAGCCCAAATGAAATACGATTTGCTGTGAAAGGAAATCGCGGTGGAGGTGTGTATGAGGATTAGTAATATCTAGTTCACAAAAGTTTCGGAATCTCTTGGAGTTAGGTCATCCGAACTTTCTGCTTCTCATCACTTAAACAGTCCGAAAAAAGAACTTTCATAACTTCAGAATCATTTAGAGAACTGGGATTCATCGCCTGGATCCACTATAAGAAAGTCTATCATTCGTTATGAGCTGAATTATGTCACTATTCTTCTTTATTTCAGCGTCAAGAAACAGAATTTGCGAGCAAGCTGTATCGATAAAATGTGATTGGATTGAACAAAAAATTCGCAACTTTCCCGCGTAAAAGAAAAACAGTAAAAAATAAACTTAGAAACCAGATCTGTAAAATCAGATCTTTACTGGACTACTAGACATCTTGTTAGAAGCATTGCAAACTAATCAAGCAAAAAAGATCGAGAATCAGAGGATTAGAGCAGAAAGAAATCCACCAGCTGCAGCAGAAGCCCATCTCCTGCAGCCGAGCGTTCGGGCAAAACAGGGAAAGTCCCCATCTTCCAAGCGCCCGAGCGCCGTTCGGGCAAAACTGGGAAGTGGTTAATATATTGACTATATCAAGGCATGTAAATAGCACAAGCTAGATACGTTGCTCAAGATTATGTCACGCTGAAAAAGAAGGTACATGAAATGGGTTAGTAACACTTTGCATAAAATAAAATACAGAGAACAATAAATACAAAGTACAATATATACAAGGAAATTTACAGAAGGATTTAAACAGGTAGTACAGTGGCAGCGGTACTTGGACCAGCAATAGAAGTGGCAGGAGCTTCCAATGGGTCGGCAGTGACTGGCTCGCAAGGCCTGAAGTTCGGGTTACGAAGGATTTCCTCTTCATCAAATTGCCTGCGGCCAGTAATATGCTCCACGTAAATGTCACGCGCCCAGCGGATGTTATCACTGACGCATAACCGTTGCATTTTTTTGAGATAGTTCCTGGAAGTTATCTTCGAAAGGAACTTGTCATTCGACGGATCCCAAGTGCCAAGTGCGCCGACGACGATTGGAACAATCTCCACATGAGCAGCCTGTGTTGAAAAGTGCTCAAGTAGAGGGTGATATCTGTCGTGTTTTGCCTTTTTTGCTTTTTCGATGCCGTCGATTCTGTTCTCAAATGGACATGTAACGTCCACAATGTAAATTGTGTTACCGAGTTTGAGAATAATGTCAGGACGCATGTTTGTCCCTGGAACTTTCTTGTTGACCGAGATGATTTCGGCATTACTGAATTGTGCAGTGTGAAGCACTCGATTTTGAATTCCGTCGTGTCGAAGCTGCCAACATCTGCTACGCCTCTCACAGTGGTTGAGGACGTGGGCAAGCGTTTCAAGGTCAGCCTTCGAACAACGACGGCAACTTTTATCCATCTTTCCAGGGAGCGCCATTGAGAGGTAAAAGACCTTCCCGTGCTTTAAAGATGAACCTCCAATCCGCGAAGCGAGTATATTCACCATTATAATAGAAATGAGAACTCGCTGGCGACTAGGCCACCACCTCCATGACCTTGCCTTGATGAGGCTTGGATAAAAGAACAAGGGCGCGGTCTTGTCGAAGGCGGTTCCGGATGGAGTAGAGAACTTTGCGGCGCGAAGAGGACTTAATGGTCAAATCTTTAAATTTCAATTTTGGAAGCCCTTAATCAAACGACCATTCAACTTTTTGTCGAGTGGACGCACTCCGAGCAACGGTCCAGGTGTTGGAGATTTTATTTGCTGCTGGACGACCCTCGTCCATCTCCAAGTCACCACTCATGAAGTTAGCCAGGTCTTCATCGGACACGTTAGATTTTCTTAATCGTTTCGCAACCGTATTTTGAAGGTTGGAAAGTGCCAGCTCTGCAACGAGCTCATCTGGTGAGGTTAACAATTTAAATGCCGTATCAATTCGGTTGAGGTCCGACTCCTCAGCGGCAAGGGGTATTCCGAAACAACCAGACTTCCTGTGGCCATAAAGTAGCTCGTTGCAGGCATTGTCGGGCAAGTAGAGGGCATCTTTGATGGCTTTACGCAGGGCTTCATCGAACAGTGTCCAGTCCTCCTTCTTAAACTGGGCTGTTCGCATCAAGAATTGAAGCGCCGGATAGATGACAGAGACTAGTGCATCAATTTTTTGCCAGGGGGCGAGGAGTGACTCCATGAGACGTTCCGCACAAGTTATGATATCATTGAACTTTTTGTAGTCGGGTACAGGATTGAACCCGACTGGCTTTCCTAAAAACTTGTGGAATTGAGCTTCCTCAATAGGGTGCAGGGAGTCGGAGCCAAGATGGAAAATATGGTCCCGTACACCCACGGGTGTTTCCCCTGACAGAAAGAAGGAGTGAGATTTAGCGGGATTGAGGTGAAGACCAATCCTCCCCATTTCTGTATGAACAAGATCAAGGATATCTTGTAATTCCTCAGGGCTGGAAGCAAGGAGGCACATATCATCAGCGAACGCCAAGACACGATGTTCTGTGGCACTTCCCTGGATCCGCCTGAGTACATGGTCAATAGACATATTGAACAGGATGCCACTGATTGGGCAACCCTGTTTTACCCCGCTCTTGATGGGGATTGGGGGGGTGGCGAGTTGTTAGACAAAATCTTTGAAGAACAATATGAGTATATGTTCTTGATGATGTTAATGAATTCAGTGCCTGTACCTGCAGCGTGAAGTGCAGAATAGATAAGATCGTGAGGGAGGGCACCGAAAGCATTGGTCACGTCTAACCAAGCAATGCAGAGATTTTGTTTCTTTGTACGTGCTTTATCCAGCCTAGTTTTGAGAACGAAATTGTGCTCCAACACGCCATCAAATGGAGTGAACCCCTTTTGAGAGGGCGAGAGGACACTATATTTTGCACACCAATCGGAAAGCCGACTTGCCAAAGACTTTGTAAAAAGCTTATAAATAGTCGATGATAACGCAATCGGTCTCCAATTGGCTGGGTTGGAAAGATCGGATTCTTTTTTTGGGATTAATACCGTTGTTGATGTCTTCCATGACGGAGGAATTTGTTGGAGATGTATGCAGAAGTTGAAGACCAACGTCAGGAACTTGGCACTTTGGGGCACTGACCTCCAATGGAAATAGGTAAGTCGATCAGGCCCCGCAGCTGTATTTTCTGCCGCTGTCAACTTCTTTGCAACCTCGTTGATTGACAAAGGTCTGTCCAGAGGGGAGGCTCTCTCTTCTTCATTACAATCGAGTGGTGGTAGGTTGTCATGTCTTGAATTCCAAGCATTGGTAAAGTATGGCTCGAGAATTTCGACAGGGATGTCGCATCTAATCGGTGCTCCCTCACAGATCTCACGGACAGCACGCTTTGGGTTCCTCCGAAATAGTTTCTGGCATGACTGGGAGTCTTCAACAGTTACTGGTTTATTCTTCCTTTCTGGTTTTTCTTGTGCGGCTGGACCGAAGTCATCAGGTAGTGAAATTTTCTGAACCTCTGAAACGGCTTGTTCGACAATTTCACAGAAGTTGGTGAAGACCTCATCAGATGCGTCGAGATGAAGTATCTTCTCCAATTCCGTTATAAAAATTGCCAGTGGTCCTGGTTCAGTTTCGGGATCAGTTGGTGCTTCTGGTTGAACTGAGTCGACATCAGGAGGAGCTGCCAGCGAAACACTAGGATCAGTAACTGCTTCATTAGGGACATTTGTGTCTTGTTTTCTAAGCCTTTTCTTTCTTTTTCTGGATTGGACTATGTTTGGAATTTTTCGCTGCACTGCGGCTGCCAAAGCATCAGATTTTTTATGTGCATTGGTATGATTTCTGAGACCCAATTCCGTAGGTGATGAAAAACCACAATCTGGATATTCGCATTTAAATTTACATTCGGTGTTGATAGTGGTTCCAAGGGCAAGGCAAGGATGGCTCTTGGGTTTCTTGATCCTCTGACCACAAGTCGCACACCAATGACGGGATTTAATTTTTTGAAAGAGATGAGTAGCCTTTAAATGGCGAAGCATGGAGCATTTGATCCTATTCCAATTGCACCCGACAGAGAAAAATACGCAATCTGGTTCTGTACAGGGCATTGGGTTGGCAATTGGAAACAGAAAGCCAAGAGAGTTGCCAACACGTTGTGAATATGCAGGGCAAGTCAATGGAGATGGGATTTGAGAATTATCAACATTATCTGCATTCTGCAAATTCTGGTCAGTGTCAGCTTGAATTGAGGGAGGAGGAGGGTTGTCGACTGAAGGATCTTGTGAAATTTGGGAGGAACCCGGGTGCTCCGGTTTTTGAATTGGAATTTTATGTTTGTAAAGCTTATGAAGGTGCATGCCCTTTTTGGTTTTGCGAATTTCCGAACAACCAGGAACGTCACATTTAATTGGTTGTTTTTTTATCACCTTCGTCTTTTGTTTGGAGGAGGTAGGTGAAGTATTTGATGTACCAGCAGTAGAATGCCCAGAAGCATCACGAGAAACAATGGATTGGTCAGCGTTCACAAGGTTGACAGTGGAAGAGCTAACAATCAAGTCACTTAGTGTAGACACTTCAGAGGCATGCTCAGCAGGAGTTGGTGGAGGAAGGTTATTAGTTCCAGATGTTCCAAAAGGAGGAGGTGTTGGAGGGAAGACGACTCCAAGAGAAAAATTGGGGTAAGACTATCTGGCAGGTACAGGCGACGGAGGGATTTCCACCCCGAGAGAAAAATTTGGGTAGGAAGATCCAATTTCTTGTGATTCTTGAGAGAGGGGGTGCACTTGCGAAGGAGAGGAGGAAGAGTTTGCTTGGCATGGATGAAGAGCAAAGGTTGACTTGGATGCGAAGCATGAGCCACATGATTTACAGGAAGCAAATTGTTTCTTGGATGCAAGATTTGTGCGTCGGAATGGATTGACGGTCGAAAGGAGGTGTGAGCGTGCAATGTGGACGGACAGAGAATCGTGATCGATAAAAGTTTCGAAACACGTGTCACATTGGAGAATTTTAGCTGAGAAATTGGGGTGATGGTTAAAAGGAATGAATAACGGACCCGGAAAGCGATCCATCGAACTCGGGGTTATCAGACGTGAAGGTTCTCCGTGGAGTGGATATGCATTTAATTGGAAAGGCACTCACGGAGAGAGAGTCTTCAGACATCTCAATAATGCACTGGTCCGATCGGGAAGCAGAGGTAGATTCAACAGGTGAGAGACCTGTGTGGCCACGACAAAAATGTCTTGCTCTGAGACGGCGTGTTTCAAATGATTCATCACACACTGCACAACGAAATGGTTTCGCAATAGGGAGAAAGTTTTTAAATTTGCATGAGTGAGAGGCAAAACGATTGAAGGTTGAGAAGTCCAAATTGCATTTTTCACAAGAGAATATATTATTTGGATTGCTGTGATGAGCTTGGCAATGCTTCCGCAGGAGGTGAGAAGAGAGGAAGCAAATTCCACATGATTTACACGATGGAGTAGGAAAACCAATGAGAATTGTCACACACTGCACCTCAACGAAAGTTTCCTCTTCAGGCTCAAGATGCACTCTTTTAGTGTGAAGCAGAGCGTCTCGCACTGATTTAAAGGGGAGCTCACAGAACTGACATCTATTTATATTAGTTGGAGAAAAGGTTGATGAAGGATGAAATGGGAATTCCGTTAGTACCGATCCATTTTTGGTAACAAATCGTTGAATACTAAGGTCTTCAGCGAGGGAGGGAGATTTTCTTCCAGAAATTTCGCATGCTGCAGTTTCAATAGGGTTAGGTGAGGGACTCGCATTGAGATATTCCTCAGGTTCAACCACATTTTCAAGAGTAGGGAAATCACTGCACACGATATCCACAATTTCATGCAACATAACAGTTGCAATTAAGGAATCATCAACCATAAGTGGAAATCCCTCGGATGGAGCCGGACATGAGGGCGAAGACATCTGAGGTGTGGCAGGATTGGAATTTTGTTTGTCATGACAGACATTTGGGTCAATGTCCAATGAACAGATTTCATCTGAAAGATTGGCATCGTCAATTTCCAACATGTCTTGAAAGGAGATCTCATGAAAATCAAATGAAGAGGAGGATTGTTCACTTTCGAGGTCAGTGTCCAATTGGGTAGTAAAAGGAACAACAGAAGCACTGAGGGGCTCGGGAGTGGAACTTGATTCACTCGACTTCACGGCGTTCCCCTCAGGGGCACATCTTCTATAGATGTGACGGGATTCACGACCCCGAGGTACCCTAGTGTCTATTTCTCCTTCCGTTTATTTCTCCCCTTGAGTTTTTTTTGCTATTTTCTTTCCCTCGAGGGTAGGCGAGGGAGCTCTCCATGAGAAGCTGTTGCCGCTCTGTTTGCTTCGTGCTTCTCATGGACAGCAAATTACCCCCACGTGTTGGCCGTGCGTGGCGACCCATTAGACGGGTGGTACATTTCGGTCCCCGGTGTATCAATCGGCTGGTATCCCAGTCGCATGGCTGGTCTGCTCAAGGGGATCAAGCGAAGGGGTCACTCCTTGGGCTTGGCGTTAAGGGTGGTCACTGTCCCCGGGGGTGACCCTCAGCGTATAGGTTCCGACTAGCACCAAGGTAAGCGCCGAGGCTGGGAATACCCAGAGCCGGTGGCTGCCTTCCCCTGTTGGGCTCCGTGGTGGGCGGTGCCGTCGGGCCTGAAACACTCTCAATATCGCATGGATTCTCTCTCTCAACAACACAGTAATGCTTTACCAAAATATTTCATCATCAGTTCCGAAACAAGAAATGAATTGAAAACCTCATCACCTATATTAATACACAAATCAATCATTTCAATAGCTGGAGAAGTCAAATCTATCAAGAAACTAAGTAATGGTAACATACTTATTGAAGTACTAAACTCTAAACAAGCTGAACACCTAAAGAAACTAGAAAAAATAGGAAATATTAAAGTTACAGTCAGTCCACACCATACACTGAATCATTTAAAAGGAGTTGTATCTGAAAGCGAATTCCAGAGAGATCTGGAAGAAGATCTCCTGGAATGTCTTAAAACTCAAAATGTAATAGCAGTGAAAAGGATAACAATTAAAAGAAACGGCCAAATCTTTCCAACAAAACATTTAATACTCACTTTCAATAATCCAGTGTTACCAAAAAACGTCAAAATAGCATATATAAACTGCCCGGTAAAACCATACATACCTGACCCACTCCGTTGTTTCAAATGTCAAAAGTTTGGTCACACTACAACAGCTTGCAGAGGAAATAAAGAAATTTGTGCCCGTTGCTCTCTGCCTGATCACAATAGCCAAACCTGCAAATCTACAACACAAAAATGCTATAATTGTTCCGCCGATCACCCATCCTATTCCCGCTCCTGTCCACGATATAAACTGGAAAAAGAAATTCAAACTATTAAAATTACAAAAAAAAATCTCATTTCAAGAAGCTCGTCAAATAGTCCTTGACAGAACACCAATACCAGGTCTTTCATACTCCTGTGCACTAAATTCAACAGCTAAACCTTTAGTACAAAACAGCTTGAAAACTCCACAAATGCAACCCACTGTTGTAAACAATACATCTGCTTCACCTACAATAGTTAATCTAGCAACGGACAACGATACAATTACAAAAAAAAATCTGATTGGCTGGCACTTCTTGCCATAAAAAAATCATGGGAGGACATGTCCAAAGCTACCTCTGTATCTCAGTCTCCCTCTAACCCAACTCCTACACTAATGCCTCAGTCAATATTAACTTGTCCAACAGTTACCAGGACAGAATTTGAGAAAAGTACTCCCGTACCTCCGACAACAAATTCATTAAACGTTCAAAAAGCTTCAAATACTTCTCCATCTATACCCAGTACATCTTTATTGAAAAATAGTTCCAATCCTGAAACACCGAAGATTAAAAGAACTCGAGATAACAAAAAACAAACAAGAAAATCAAATCAGTTGACCCAAGCAAAAGATTCAAAAGAAGAGAAACGTGCGCGTATACTTGCCGCGAAAAGAGACCAATCTTCTCTTGGAGATGGATTCCTATCCAGGGAAGATTTTTTAAAAGATTCCTTTAAGACGAATAAAATTGGTGACGACGATGATAGCGACTCCTTAATTAAAGTCCATCCATCTGAAGATGACATGTCAACTAGTGAGGTCGATGAACCTCCACTTTCCTCTTAATTTTTCTGCGTTGGGTGGTTCCATTTTCCTTTTTTCCTTGTTCCCTTTAATTCATGGCTACTTTTATATCGTGGAACTGCCGAGGTTTTATGAGCAAGTCCTCAGAATTAAAAGATATCATAAACAAACACCACCCCGCCTGTATAGCAGTCCAGGGAACATATCTTAAAACAGATAAACATTATATCCGTAATTTCCAAATTTTCAGTAAACACCACAATAGTGACAGGGCTTCTGGTGGCGTCGCTATTCTTGCAGCTAATTATATCCCATCCATGCCTTTAACCCTGAACACTAATCTTCAAGCTGTGGCTATCCGCATTCAGATGCAATCTTTGGTAACTGTCTGCAGTCTCTACTTGCCTCCCAATGACCGTGTCAGCCGAATCGACCTCAATAATCTAATTTCTCAACTTCCTTCTCCGTTTATTATTTTCCCCTCAGGGGCACATCTTCTCTAGATGTGACGGGATTCACGACCCCGAGGTACCCTAGTGTCTATTTCTCCTTCCGTTTTTGTCTCCCCTTGAGTTTTTTTGCTATTTTCTTCTTTCCCTCGAGGGTAGGCGAGGGAGCTCTCCATGAGAAGCAGTTGCCACTCTGTTTGCTTCGTGCTTCTCATGGACAGCAAATTACCCCCACGTGTTGGCCGTGCGTGGCGACCCATTAGACGGGTGGTACATTTCGGTCCCCGGTGTATCAATCGGCTGGTATCCCAGTCGCATGGCTGGTCTGCTCAAGGGGATCAAGCGAAAGTGGCCAACTTCTGGGGCTTGGCGTTAAGGGTGGTCAACGTTCCCGGAAGTGGCCCTGAGCGTATAGGTCCCGGCTAGCATCAAGGTGGATGCCGAGGCTGGGGTTTCCCAGAGCCGGTAATTGCCTTCCCTTGTTGGGCTCCATGGTGGGCGGTGCCGTCGGGGCCCGAATATTTGTTTCCTCGCATGGATAATTTTGTAACACGTTCGACTCCTGCTTTTAACATAGATACACTTGCTCAACATGTCCGATTTCTTATCATTTCTACACCGAACAATGAACTTTCCAAAATTTCTCCTTTTGCAATTGAAAAAGCTCTAAAAGGAATAGGCGGCTGCCCTAAAACAGTGAAAAGACTGAAATCTGGAGATTTACTCATAGAAACGTTATCTGCAACTCAAACAAAATCATTCCTTCTGGCAGAAAAATTTCTAGATCATCCTGTTAGTGTGACAGTGCATAGAGGCCTTAACTCTAGCAGAGGTGTGGTTTCAGAAAATGAACTTGTTGGCTCGTCTGACACAGAGATATTGGAAGGCCTCTCCTCCCAGGGTGTCATAGGAGTCAGAAGAATAAACATTAAAAGAGATGGAAAATTAATCCCCACTAAACATGTCATTCTCACCTTTAACAGCACAAAACTTCCAGCAACTATCAAGGCAGGTTTTCTAAGCTGCCCAGTAAAACCATATATTCCAAATCCTATCCGTTGCTTTAATTGTCAAAGATTCGGCCACTCTAAAGCTGTTTGTCGCGGTAGACTTACTTGTTCCAAATGTTCCGTTATCGGCCATTCAGCCAACGATTGTACCTCAGACCCCAAATGCAGAAACTGCTCTCAGGCTCACACTGCTGATTCGAAACTCTGTCCACAATTCAAAACAGAAAAGAAAATTCAGGAACTAAGAGTTAGGAAAAATATATCTTATCTTGAGGCTAAAAAACTTATTCCAGAACAAAAATCTGTGACCTATGCTCAAACAGTTAAAACTTGTCTGTCCCAAAGTACACAAACAGTCGATAATACCACCAAAATTCACTGTCCTACGTGTTGTTGTCAATCTGTTGCCCCCAATCAGTCATGCAGTAAACCCTCCTCTTCAACCACATCAAATGAACAACCATCCACCAGCAAAGTCGCATCATCTGTAAGATCTAAAACGCCATGTAAATCTAAGAATGCTGACGATTCCAAACAGATAAAAAAAGATGGAAAATGGGAAAAGGTTAAAGAATCTAAAGCTGCCAAAAGAGCCAGAATTTTGGCAGAAAAAAGAAATCAGAACTCTTCTTTGCTCAATAAACAAACTTTAAATAAACAGGACTTCTTGAAAGTTCCTAAAAATGTTTCTATGGAGAATGAAAGTGACCCACCTTTAAAGGTGTATACATCTGACGAAGATGATTTGTCTGAAATGTCCACCAGCGACACTGATGCTCCTCCACCTTCTTCTAAGTCTTCTTAAAAGTAGTTTTCCTTTTTTGTTGGGTTTTTTTGCATTCATGGCCGCCTTTGTTTCTTGGAATTGTCGTGGCATCAAGCACAAAAACACTAATTTAAAAGATATAATAAATGATTACCAGCCCGTCTGCATCGCTTTACAGGAAACCCATCTTAAAGATGAAGATCAAATAAATATAAAATATTACACAGTCTTAACTAAAAATAATATAAATGACAGAGCTTCAGGAGGGGTTGCTTTACTCGTGGCACACGACTCTCCTTACATCCTCCTGAATTTAAACACACAGTTACAAGCTGTTGCTGCACGCATACAAGTACAATCTTTTATAACTATTTGCAATTTATACTTACCTCCAAATCAACCGATAGATCAAACACATTTAAACAATCTGATTTCTCAGCTCCCGGTTCCTTTTCTACTACTTGGCGATTTCAATGGTCACAGCCCTCTTTGGGGCAGTCCAGATTCTAATTCCCGTGGCTTTCAAATTGAACAGCTTCTTACTGACCATAATCTTTGTCTTATAAATTCCGGCCAGCCAACTTATTTTCATCAGCCCACAAGAACATTTCATGCAATAGATCTTGCTATTTGTTCACCATCCATTCTGCCGTTTCTAGATTTAACAATAGACGATAATTTACACAATAGCGATCATTTTCCAATAATTTTAACTGATAATAGATCCCGGCAATATACATCTTACCTTTCTCAAAAATATGTTTTTGCTGCCGCAAACTGGGTAAAGTTCTCCTCTTTGGCAAATATCACATCCGAAATGGTAGGAAATAATACTATAGATGACGCAGTCTCATTAGTCACAAAAACAATTATTGACGCAGCTAATGATTCCATACCACGCTCCAAGGGCAAAAATAGAAAACAAAATAAACCATGGTGGAACAATGAATGCCAACAGGCACAAAAGAGACTAGGGAAAGCCTGGGGTAAATTCCGTAGGTACCCAACTACAGTCAATTTAATAGCATTTAAGCGATCTAGAGCAGATTTTCGACGCATAGAGCGGTACAGTAAAAGGACTTCATGGAAAAGATTCGTATACAGTATCGCCTCCTCCATATCTAGCCGCGAATTTTGGCTTAAAGTAAAAAAGGCATTTGGTACACCCACTTCCAATCCAATCTCTGCATTATGTGTCAACGGCCAAACAATATCATCATTAAAA